>JABSTQ010002354.1:0-36105 GCA_013358835.2 Ixodes persulcatus | reverse complement strand
GGCGAACTTGTTCCCAAAACAAAATAGAGAAGGCTAGCGTCGCAGGCGCCCATGTCGGCGAAACAGCAAGATCGACCGCTGGGGCGAGACTGACTCCGGACCGCTACTCGGAGCACCTTTTGTACCCGCGTGGGTTTCTGGAACATTCGGCGTAGAAAGTTCGGCGCGTTGAACTTTCGTAACTCGATCAGACGACAAAATTATCGAACTTACCAGAATTTCAAGTTAAAGGAATAAATAAAAGAGAAGTCGGCTTTCCGGTATCGAACCCGGAGCCTCCGCGCGAGAGCGTCCGCGCGAGAGCCAAGCGCGGTAACCTTTCGGCCATGCGGCTTTTTTTTTTTTTTTTTTTTCTTTATTGCTTTCGGCCATGCGGCCGCTGGCAACGCGCGTGGCAATATCACTGATAGATATTACAAAACATTTCTGGGACAACAAGAAAGAGGTCGCTTTAGCTATTGGGGAGGAGATCAGACCGTGGCGCCCCAAGCGGTTAACTTTAGAACTAGATGGATGGGGACAACAAATACAATGGCTCAGCGCTCGGCTGACTTAACCGAACGCGGCGTCAGCGTTCGGCTGGAGTTCGTGTTCTCCGGTGAGGGGAAAGATGGGCTCTTTTGTTACCACTTCGACCTCCATGAACAATGCAGCATGCACAGTGCCCAGCTCAGCACAAAAGCCCAAGTGGGTCAAGTTTCGCATCCCCTCACGACTGCTTTCGGGGGAGATCCGGCACCTAACGTCACTTCACTAATTGTTTGTATTTTTTTCATTACTGTGCCTTGCGCTCTATTAACAAAGATGACACGAACATGCCCACAAGGCCAGTGGGCATGTGCACAGGCCTTGTGTTGGGTAAACACCGAGGTGTGTGGGTGACAAACGGGTCAGAGCGCTTCGCCAATAGTGACATCGCTGAATATCACATCCTGCGGCGCACCTTAGACGCATCGTTTAACTACAATCCATATTCCCTATACGGGGAGTTCACTATAAACGAACTTGGGACACGGATATGAGTGAATGAATAACAAAGAGAACCCACATAATAGCCGCAGCAGTGGTCGCACCTTCTTCAAATAGGTTGCGTTCAGAAAAGCACTCAACGTCGGGGGACACTTTGTTGGCATTTTGAGAGTCATCCAGCTCCTAGTTCGTTTCCTGTACTGTTCTCTGCTTATCAATGTTCGCTTACAGACAGTGTTCGCGAGATCAATAAGTGCCGGACTGACAACACAAAGAAAAGAAAAAAAAAAAAAAACTTCGATGTTTTGCCTTAGCAGGGTCAAATATACAAAAAGCGAAACAAAAATGTCTACTTTTTTGTGTGTGTCCACTTCTCATTTTCTTCTATTTGTTATTTTCTTGACACTCAAGTCTGCATTGTTCTCGTTGGTCGTTTCCCGTTCTGCTTGCGCCTCAGGGTCAGGGTGGCATGTTTACTTCCGTAAAACCACACCTTTTGTTTCAGGATTTTTTGGGGGGAAACTTTATAGAAACAAAAGGCGCCTTTGGAAAGGCGAGGGGAGAACCTTCATTGTACGAACTTTGGGCCGAAAAATGAGTCACAGTCGGCAAAAAAGCGATATTTTCACGAGCTCAGTTAAAGTCACCGTAGCTAATCGGAGCTAGCAACAGGATTCGGTTGCTCGAAAGAATGTTCACGTTTGCTCGTGCCACTCCCACGCCACTTCTTACCGAAAAACTCGGAAAATGGCGGAATGTCAAAAATGTATTTAAGATAATGAGTACAAGATACTCAGAATTGTAATTAAAATATAGTATTAAAATACTCTCCATCAAAGGTATTTGCAAGATACCAAGATACTCCAAAAAGTATTTAAGATACAGTATCTTGAGTAGAGTATTTGAGATAGGCACAAGTCTGCTTCAGAGTAACGACACTTGGCCATATTGTGTCTTAAAGGTTGCCAGTTATCTGAAGCTTTATCTGAAAATCAGAGGAAACGCTTTTCCGCCCTCCACAAATGTTTAAACAGTTGGCGACAGAGCAAAGCAATATTACATGACTAATTCCTAACACCGAATGTGATGCTGAGGAAGTCACACTTTTGAACCATGACGATCGGCAGTTGCGTCTGCTCTGCACAAGCACCAAAATGGCGGCGCCCACAACAATGTCGGGGGACAGAACGCCGGTACTCTAAGCGCAGCTAATTTAGTGGCTCTAGCTTCTGCTATTCGCGATGAGAAGCTCGCTAGGGACGCTTATGTTGTCCTCTATCGATAGTGCACGTGCTTTTTTCATAGTGCATAGAAGCTTGCATTGCACGTGCTTGCACCAGCAGATGAAGTTGAAGCATCCCCACTCTGGGTTATGAAAAAATTTCCGCAGGGGCCGATGTCCAAGCTTCTCGCCGCGAATACGCTTGAAACCGAGTAAGTAGTGGCGTTACGTGCCGCGTTCCCGGTGTATGCCGTCGATTTAACTTACGTTCACGTTTTATTTATTTTTTTGTTCTCGTTCGAGCGAAATCGCACTCTTTTTTTACGCGATCGAAACAACGACGAATTTGCGGCACGTCATCTGGAAATCGTATACTGGCCCCCGTTCCCCGCGACCCTTTAGTAGTGTGTAGGTGTGGAACGCATACACGATTGGACTCACCCGCCGTGACGCTGCAGGAACATTAAATAGGCGGTTGTTTTCCGTGGGTATCGTTATTTGGTGTAAGTGTAGGTGTGTGTGACAACATTCCCGTTTTTTCGCAACGCGAAGTGATATACGCGCGGAGGGTTCACGCAAAACCCCGCCAAAGCCGCCGCCACGCTGCTCTCGTATACATCGTATACGAAAGACGTATCTCCGGGCACGCCTCGTAGCGTGTTCTAAGCGCGTTCGCTTCGTAGAGTGTACTCAACTGTTAAAAATAAGTTATAACGCGGGAGCGGTGGCCGCGGAGAGACTGCATGCGTCGTCTACCGGCTCACTCTGGCAGCTTATGCCGCTGTTGTTTTCTGGAGTTACACTCCCAACTCCGAAACAATCAGCAATGCGTAACTCGGGGATAAGAAGAATAAATCGCTTTTTGATTTTGTTTTTTTGCTGTTTAAAGAAGGTGGCCTTTATCAGAGAAACTGCAAGATCACCGAGATATGGTAACCCCGCATGGTAAATGCGTACTTGGAACTAAACAGTGGGGCAAACCAAAAACAACAAAAATTAACGAACAAGTAAATAAAGCGTGCGGAGACACAGAGACGCAGCACTTGGGCGTGCCAAGGGAGCTTTGATCACGCCGCGAGACCGGCGAGACTCGCGTTTGACAAGTTGGGCCCCTTTTTCTGCGGTGCCGCGCTTTCGTAAAGACTTTCACATGTTCTCAAAGGGAAGATCTCACCGTTTACACGGGGTTTTAGCAAACTTCTTCGGCGAACGACGACGAACGAGCAGAAAATGTGTTTTCAGGACGCTGCCGCCCAGCCTCCGCGGCGCTCCAGAAAGAACGATTTCCCGTGTCCCAAGATGGCCGTCCGGTGGCCGCACTCTCGCTGCGGCTGCCAATTTTTGTACGAACAGTGTGACGGGACAGTCACACGAGGAGGAAACGCGCCTCGGACAGTAGGGAGTTTTATATATGGAACCGTTTTTTGCACATCTGAAACGGTATACTGGGCCCTCCGGTATACGAACTGCGCATGTGCGAGTCGTCTGCAGTAGCGCATGCGCAGTTCGTATACCGGAGGGTCCACTGCCAACACTACGGGTTTTTTTTTTGTTTAATTTATTATCTATTGTTGGTTTGCGAGGTTTTCCAACACGAGCCGCGGCCGGATGTCAACGTCCCGGCGCGTCTGTGGTTGCGAAAACGGTGGTTTCGCCCGGGGTGTTTTCGAGGAAAGTCTCGCGTCGACGCTTCGACATTCCCGGTGTGTGTTTTGTCAGACGTCGTTAGTGCCCCCCGCATGTTGTTCTATTACGTGACTGGTTGACGTCACCGGTGTGCGTGGTGGTGGTCGTCACCCGACTAAATTGAGGCGACAAGCTTGAGCGCAATCGCGGATTTAATGACCTGTTATTTCTGGATTCCCACGGGTCGGTTGCAACTGTTGGTTTTGCCCGGAGTCGTTAACGAGGGGATCGTTCATTCGTTCTTTAGGTATTTCGTCACCTTTCGGGTTTCAAAGGCGTTCGTTATACGCTAAAAGCCGGGGACCTTTCTCTCCAAAGTCGCACGACTCATGAGGCGCAGTGTTTGGGGAGAAATCGTTCACGTTTGTTCAGAAGACATTAGGGTGTTTTAGCAAGGTGTTTCCACACGAACGGTTCGTCCTCGAACGCATCAACAACACCACTGCGCATTCGCTCGCTCGAGTCGTTGCGGGCATCGGGAGGCTCGTCTCGTTCGTTTCTCCCACTCCGGCCGCTGGAGTCGTCACCGCAACGCAGCCAGCACCGTTCACGACTCGGAATAAAAAAAACAAAAAAACAAAAAACAAAGATGGCGGTCGGTTTGTTTGCCGCCCCTGCCGAGCGTTAGGCTTAGGAGAGGTTGAACCAAAACCTTTCGAGGACGGCTCACAATGGGCGATCGCGCATGCTGTAAACTATATACGCATGATAGTATTTTTTTTTTTTTTTTGCGTTCTGCGGATTGACTTGCTGATGTGGCGACCGCGAGCAGACGAAGTTATTTGGTTCAACGGCACACAAGTGACTCAACGTGAGCGATCGTTCAAGCTCAAGATGACGGAGACACATCACCTGTATACCTTTGCGGTCGTTCAGACACATTTTACTCTATCTGGCTTCGCGGGTCTTGAAATTCGGGAAGGTTAATGTTACGTCGGACGTCTTGTTTACATCAGTCGTACGCCGGAGACACGAGCCGCCACAGTTTTGCAAGCTGCAGAATGTTTCGCGTGTTTACTAGAAGATGGCGCTGCCGGTCAAACGCAATCATCATCATCGTTTACATGGTTGCGCCAGTTTTACGATTGGCTAAAATAGAGAGTTTTAGGGAACTGTTTTTGCACGTCTGATAGGTCACCCCCTGCATAGAAAAGCCCGCACGTGTATATAATACACGCGCGAGAGTAACTTTCAATATTTTCGTCAACGAATCGAACGAGAAATGTAACCCCCGTGACAAATGTTTCGCTCCATTATATTCGTAAAAAAAAAACAAGGTGCATAAGACACACTGACTGGTACTCTAAAGAAAGAAAAAAAGAAACGCGACTTTTATTCCGATTAATACGGTATTATTATTTTTTTCTCTTCAGTCGTCGGAGCAGGTACGCGTCGAGAGACTGAGGGAGAGGAGAAAACGAGATCGCGCGATAGAACATCAGTACGCCGAGCTTCGATTTCGAATGATAAGTGGTATATGTCGACTTCAAGCTTCGGCTGTCTTTGTCTCCAGTGCACTCTTTCAAATGCGAGAGCCAAGCGCCTGACGCCGGCGTACCGCGTTCTCTAACGCGTTCCAACACTGAGTATAGAGACAAAGCCGGCTAGCTTCGAGTCTACCCCCTAATCGTTCGAACCGGAGCTCGGCGTTTCTTATTTCTCCTCCCGCTCTCGTCTTTCTTCTCTCCCTCACTTTCTCGGCGCATAGTTTGGTGTGTGTGTGTGTGTGTGTGTGGAAAAAAAGGGGGGGGGGGGCATTTATACTGTACGGGGGAGCGAGCTCCTTTATGAACGGGCCCGCCTAGAATTAAATGCGGTGGGAAAACCCGAGACGTGTCTTTGGACGAAGGAGTCGTTGCTGCACTTTGCGGAACCTGCCATCTTTTATTCAGTAGCCCGTACGCTCACTCTGAGCAACGGCAGTCGGAAAGTGACGTCGAGGCGCGTGTGGCTTATCCCTTCGCAGTAAATGCAAGTTTTTTAGGGTTTTACTTTTAGGAACACGAATACTTGTACTAGTCGCATTTGCGGGGCAAATAAAAAACGATACATATACAGCATATCCCCCCCCCCCTCCCCTAAAACATTTACCGTTGCTTCTCTTTTTTTTTTTTTTTTTTTTTTTGCGCTGCAAAAATAAACGACGCTTTGCCGAACGCTCATTCCGAACCGGATGCCAAAGTTTCAGAACTAACCGTTTTCATGTTCAAACTTCTTATACGAGTGATTTTCTAAAACTTTCGAGAGGAAAATGTGGCCGATTCTCGGTAATTTGGCGCCATTCGGCTCCGAGTATTATTAGACGACCCCGTCGGCCGCCATTTTCCCGTTTAAATTTTCAGAAACCCATTTATATAACTTTTAAATAAGATGGCGGTTAGTCCTGAAATTTTGGTTTCTGGTTTCGACCGCTAGCGCTTTATTTAGGGCTGAGAATGAGATTTTGGCAATGCGTAGTTTATTTTTTCGGTAAAAAAGAAATATATACTTATATATATTAGTTAGGGGGGGGGGGGGGGGACGTATAGTTAGCGCAAACAGGGACTTCGGTTCTTTTTCGACAATTTATTCGGAGGGCAACGCCGAAATTGTTACCACCTAGGTTGTGCCTCGGATGAGCGTTTTCTACTCTGGACATATAGTCTCAATGGCGCGTCATTTCAATTCTGAAAGAGAAAAATATAGAAAACGTACCAAAGAAATTTTACAGGAAATACTATAGCGATCGCTCGTTCGTGCTCACTGTGCCCTGCTATGTATGTACATCGTTTGACACTGCGCAGACATACATTTATTCTTCTTCTTATTATTAATTTCTTGACATTGTGGTATATGTGTGAGCTTTCGTCGGCCTAATATGCCGGCGTCGAATGCGTCGTTGGAGCCATTTTTGTACGTTTTACACATTGTGTTATGCGGGCAGGAACTGGGACAGAGGAGGATACGAGAGAGGGGAGGTCAGAACGCCGGGCTTTGGTCCTCGAAAATGATTAGTGCCGCAAAGCTAGCTGACTTTGTCTCCCTGCACTCGTCGAACGGATTCGACGAGTGCAGTGGAGACTAAGCCAGCTAGATTTACGTCTACACACTAATCATTCCAACCGGAGCTTGGTGTGCGGACGTCCACTCTCGTCTTGGCTATTAGCCCCGTGCGCGGCCGAAAGCGTCGCTGTGGTCGGCCTTCCACGATTGGCCGAACGCTGACTATGACGTCGGAAAGGGGATTTATCATGGACGGAAATAAGAGGAATGAAAGAACTTTAATTTTGACGGTGTTGGCAGAGTTCCTTTGAGAGCGCAATGATTTCAAGCTTCCACCATGCTAATAACAAACACCATCGAACTTGTTGTTTGCAAGGTAATGACGTCACAAGGGGGAACCACAAGAGGGTGCCACCAAAACATCTCGCCGCTAATACACGAACTGAGCTCTGTGACGTCACGGCGCGGTGGTGGCGCGTCGGGAGCGCTTCCGGTCTGGAGCTGTGGGTGGAAGTCACCAGAAATCACCACGCGGGGCGTGCATTCCCGTGTTTTTTGGAAGAAACCATAAAAAAAAAAACCGCCTTCTCGTCAAAACGCCGTGGCTGGGGCTGTACCAAAGGAGTCGGGAAAGTTTCGAAGGTCAGTTTTCGCTTGTTTCTTGCCTGCTCGGTTCGTCCGAGAACGTGTATAGGTGCCGTGAAAAAGGAAAACCAGACGCCGTCGGGCCACGATTGCTTGTGCGGGAAGCACTTTGGGTTGAATTCAGGGATACTTGTGTTCGTCAGATTTGTTTGTTTTGTTCCAACATGAATTCGGGAAAACCACCTGGTTGTACGGACCACCTGCCGGACTACGTTCAGTGTGTCTTCAAATTCAAACGGCCGCCTGATCGTTCGAACTGTTCTTCTGCTTTTTCAAACTTGTCTGCTTGTTGTCGTCTGCTCGTTCAAACGACAGCGTCCCGTAGACGGAACGTTGACCCGGTGATTCCGATCAGAAGTAAGTGCCGGCCTCAAAAGAATTTTACGTTTGAAGGTTGGTTGGGGTAAGTAGGCTCGGTGTAAACAGTAGATACAAGGATATGTTGATTATTGTTACCCGTGGTCATCACCGACTTGTTATGGCTGATTTATTTGGTCCGATTCTCGTTGCGATGTTCCGTATCGACGTCAACCATCTCAGCTACGGTTCACGATATTGCAGTCCGAGCGATGTCGCGACTGAAAATAGCGAGCAGAATCTCATCATGCGAATCAGGCTTTAGCGTCCATTCTGCGGCGACCACGAGGAATGAATCGCCGTATGTCACATTTCTCGCGCGAAGTCTTGCAGTGTAACGAGCCTCGGTAATTTCGCTGAGGCCGCTAAAGTAGTCAAACATTGCCAGGAAGACGTAGAATGAACCATTCCAACGCGAAAAAGAGCACGGGCACTCACACCGACGCCGACAACGTCGTATTCCAATGGTGTGTTTATGGGCGACGGCGGGCTTCTTGCTCACACACCATCGCGCATGCGCGTCACCGGTGGCGTCCGCTAGGGGCGCTCCGGTTTTGTTGGTAAACATGAGTTGGTCTATAAGGAGGCAAATGTGCGCGAGCACTGTTCGCCGCGACTTCGTCTAGATAACGCTAAATTTTATATTTCACGTATTTAATTTTGATCGGGGGCCAGCTGTACTGCAGAATCCTGTTGAACCCGTTTATATCGAACGCTTTCCCCGAGGCCATTTTTTGTTGGCTTCCGTTAACTGGTTTGTTGGAAGCGTCGGGAATAGGTCAGACTGCCAATTAGTGGCTCGCGCTAAACGACCCCAATGAACGGCAGATACAGGCACATGCTCGCACCTCGACGAGTAATCGACGTGCGTGAAAAAATAGATGTGAAAAAAAAAAAAAAAACCTAGCAATGCGTAAGAAACGCGTACGATAAGATATTAATTGGCTGGGCCGTGGAGATTTATTACGGGCTGGGTTGGTGTTCGGTCGGAGCGTTTGCGGTACTCGGTTTTTGCGTTACGATGGACAGCAGTGGACGTCTACGAGTCATACGAACCAATACAGGGCCGCGTTAAGTGTCACGTGACTTTCATAGGGGCGCTCGGGGTGTAGTCACGTGATAGGCTGCCAGCGCTGGCTTGGCTGGGATTGGCTTCGTCGCGTCCGCTGCTTTCCATCGTAATGCGAAACGGAGTATGAGTCTCGCTGCTGCGGTCTCTTTTCACGAAATTACTCTGGAAGGGCTCGGGAGCTTTCCTCTCGCCGCGGCTTCACCCAACAAGGCCGAGGATGCTGGGTCAACTACGTCACCGTTTGGAGGCTGGCATGGGGCAGAGCACGAGTGTGGCAGACTTGTACGCGCCCTTGGTTACGAGTAGTCAAATAATCGACTATTTTTTGTAGTAATTTTCTAATCGTTCGGTTACATTTATTAGGAAATAATCACGAGAGTAATTGCTTACTTTTAGGAAGTACTAAATTTTTTCTTCTCCCCTTTTTAGTGGTGCCGTTTGTTTGTAAAAGTTTCCTGCCGAGAAAATCCTCGAACCAAAGCCTCCTACTCGAGGATGGTTTACCCAAATGTATGGATTAAGAAGATAAGAAGTTTGTAATCCGGTGATTTTAATTCAACGATGAACGGTGCAAAAGACCCACCGTTTTCAAACCGACAGAAGAATCAGCCGTTTTTGAAATTCCGAAGTACTAGTAATCGAAAACAGTAACGCTTACTTTATCGAGTAAAGGCAAATTACTTTTCTTCTCGAGTAATCAAGTAATCTTATTGAACACTTTTTTTAACAGAGAGTAATTGTAATCAATTTTGTTTTGAGTAATTTGTCGCCATCTTTATGATGAACCCTGGCCCGCTTCCGGTCTACGTATATACTCTGACGACACGCGCTGCGGTGGCGCTGCTATCGGAACGGCGCATGCGCAGAATCTGGCTTTCCTGGATGGATGGATGAGGCTGAACCCTTTGAATCGGGCGGCGGCGTGCGCCCCCTTGCCGGTGTTGTTTTTTTTTTTTGCTAACATTTATTTAGCTTTTTCTTTTTAACATCTAAGATTTAGTCTTAGATGTTATTCACGATATCTGGCTATTCACGCGAGTCTGGTCCCCGCCACTTGGTGTGGGCAAACGTGGTCTTGTTTGTGAGCAGTGCGTGAATAGGTCTGTATTTTCAAATTTTTACGCTTTTGTGTGTGTGGGGGGTTTTAAATAATGCTGAGAATGTTATAAGGACACTGCGTTTCTCATATAAAGATGGCGCCTATGTGTGGTATATAACGTCGTGGATGGTGGCTAAAATCAAGATATGGATGAGAGGTTAAGTCTGATGAAATTGGCCTATAACACTACTTAATGTGGAGCTGAAAATAGTGTTTGGCTAGGTGGCGCGAGTCACCGCCCGATTCAAAGGGAACAGCCGCCATCCATCCATTCATCCATCTGAGTGGGCATGAGTCCCAGCCCCCAACGCTGACGCAGCACTCGTATGTGCACGGCGCTGGCCTCCGACGGATGACGTAGAAGCTCCAACACTTAGGCCTTGTTGTTGTCTAGGAGGTGTAGGGCGAAGCCGCGAATAGGGCGGGGAAAGTTGGCGCCCTAGTTGCGAGGAATGCGCGCGGTGGGAAAACGGGCTCTTGTGTTTCTCTTTCGATCAGGTGCATGGGTGTGAATCTGTCTGCGGAGGAAGGAGGGCTAAGGAAATTTCCTAGCGCACACTACATTTGCTCGTAGCCTAAGGCACTGCATTCCGCGTTATTTTTTTTTTGTATGTTAAGAATATTTTTTTTTTTATGCTTACAGCGGGTTTTTTGTTGCGTTCAGAGACAAAAAATCAGTAATGGCGTTGCAGTGTCACGGACACAGTCTAAGGAGCAACATTTTAAGGTCATTTGTTAGATAAACACCGCATGTAAGCCCGTTACGTCCCTCTTCTTTCAAAAGGGAGTTTTCGAGTACACCCCGGTGCGGCATCTTCTCTCCTAGTCGCGATAGGGAGTGTAAATGTACAGCCTTTCATTCACTTCTGCCAGCATAGGGGGCTTATGCACCCCCTTTTCCGAAAGCTGAGACTCGAACACATATTTAGGGTGTATAAGAGCACACCGTTCATTCCCCCCCCCCCCCCCCCCCCCCCGGGTGTATATATTACACCATATTTCCCGGTGGTTGTACTCAAAGGTGTAAAAGTGTTAGGTTTTTTGTTTTGATTTTTTATGGGCGTCATTTGTGCAGCCTTTGACGTGTTACCTGAGCTTCAAATGCAAATACGTTTTCCGTGCTTTTTTTTTTTTTTTTTTGCGAGCGCGTAACGGATTTGTTGAATATGCAGCGTGGTTCCGGCGCTCTGCACGCGCGTCTATCCCCACGGACGGCGAAATATATCCACGTAAGGCAAAGAAGGAAAAACAAAAAAAGCGCACAGCAGCTAGAACGTGAGTGCACGTGCATGAAAACACTGCATAGTTGAGGCGCGTTCGCAGTTCTGTCTGTCGCGAACCGGAGAGGAAGTTGCCCAAAGTCGGCGACAGCCTGCAGGGTTATGCACGGATATATGGGGCGAACTGACGCGTATACCAACGCGGTCGATCTTCACCGTGAAGTTTTCATCCACTATTAACTTCTTTTCTTTTTTGTTTTTTTTTGTGCAGAATTACATTTTAGTGAATCTAACCTTGATTTAGCCTTGAAAAGTGAAGCGTGCCACGGTCGAAGAACGTTTCCCGGCTACCTAACACCCGGAGCCGCGAGCTCTGTCGGCCACGTACAACGCAACTGCGAAAGAAATAACGGGAGAAAAGGACTTCGAGACGCTTGGGGAAGGCGTCGCCATCCGCAAAAGCTTCAAAAACAATAAAAAGAAACTAAGAATAAAGTTCAAGAGGCAGGAGAAATGACTCCCACACGCTTTGAGAAGATTTCTCCAGCTGCAAAAGTTTTGAGAGAGAAAAAAAAAAAAAACGGTGAAAAATAAAGCTGAACAGGCAGGAGAAAGGACTCCGAGGCGCTTCAGAAAGAAGACTTCACCAGCTGAAAAAGTTTCAAAAACAAGAAGAAAAATGAAAACGAAAGAAAGGGCGAAAAATAAAGCCAAAGAAACAGGAGAAAGGACTCCGAGACGCTTCGAGAAGACTTCGCCAGTTGCAAAATCTTTGAAAACAAGAGAAAGGGGGAAAAAAGAAAAGAAAAGAAACTGTACAAAAGAAGGACGATAGCGGCGCTATACCCGCGGCGTCGCGTGGCTGGACCGCCGAGACTGGAGTTAACGTCCGCTGCGTTCTTCATAAAACGTAATTCTGCATATGACAGTTTGATCAATAAATCGAAATAGAACCGCCATATTTTTTAACCCCCAAGTGTTTCTGCTTGTCGTCGGCATGCGATACACCGGCTGTGCTTAGTCCAAGACTCCGCTGCGTCGCCGACGGCGGCTGACCTCAGCGCGTGCACTCTTTGATCGAGATTGATTGCAACGCCAGGCGCCCCTGGGACAGACTTCCTTCCTCCCCATATACCAAATGACTTATTTATTCTTCGATTCCATTATTCCTGGTGTCATCTCTATTTTGTATATTTCTCTTTTTCGTTTACTTCCTTTATGGGAAAACCCAACCCGTACTTCCCCGCTAGTTGCATTGTTTCTGTTTGCCCCATGTACGTCCCAGCTGTTTTGGGGGCAGGATAAAACGCGCGAGTAATTTATCGATCGATTGGTTCAAGAGGGGGGTGGGCGAG
This sequence comes from Ixodes persulcatus, assembly GCA_013358835.2. Classification (NCBI taxonomy): domain Eukaryota; kingdom Metazoa; phylum Arthropoda; class Arachnida; order Ixodida; family Ixodidae; genus Ixodes; species Ixodes persulcatus. The sequence continues at coordinate 23,498 of JABSTQ010002354.1, read as the reverse complement.
GCTATCGTGCCCTTTACACTATACGTCCATCTTTCGCTGCGTCATGACGCACTCACCGATACCCATGCACGCTCAGAGGGCGATGAAAGGGAAACGGTTGATTGATCCGGCAAAAGCTAACTTCGCGAAAAGAAAAAAAAAGAAGACTAATTTGGGTTACGTTTAGGTGTGTCTGTTAACTTGTTGTGTTCAGCCAATTTTGAGGCAAATCATGCGGATGGGTGCGTCAAAAGCCTCCTAATACTAACACAATTTTATTATTATATATATATATATATATTTTTTTTTTTTTTTTTTTGGGGGGGGGGGGGGGGGGGCGTCATCTCTACGAAGCCAACAAAACCGTTCCGCGGTAAACCGCGGTTGCTTTTTCTTTTTTTGTTTGTCTCGGCTTTGACTTCCCGATGTTGACCGGGTGCGGCGATGTTCGGTCGTGCCCGAACTGGAACTTGAAAGCTGAAGACCGAACCCAACCGGAAACTCCGTCGTTGTATACGTCACTGCGCACGTGACTCGGAAGAGGGCTGTGTATGAGTTGGGAGCAGTCTTGTACCCGTGACACGAAAAATATGGCAATTACTTTTTTCCCTAAAAAATGAAAGACGTTTACAACACCCTGTAACGCCGAATTGGAGCGCAGCTCTTGAGGAGGAGGAAAGAAGGGTACTGAGGGGAGCGTATATGCCCCTCCTCTCTCCTCCTCCCCTCCTCCTTCAAGCTCCTCTCCTCCTCCCCCTCCTCGTTCCTCCTCCCCTCCTCGTTCCTCCTCCCCTCCCCCTCATCCTCCTCTCCTTCCTCCGCCTCCCCGCGCGGTGCATTATGGGACATTGCCCATAATGCACCGCGCGTTTCCGGCTTCAGCGGCGTTGCTCTAAAAGTATTCAGTTAGATTACCTGATTACTCGAGTCAAAAAGTAATTGTCCGTTACTTGAGAAAAAAAAAAAACAACTACAAAAAAAAAAAAACGTGACTTCTTCCGATTCAAAGATTTTCAAAACAACAGGGTTTTCTGCTGGTTTGAAAACGGGTCTTTCGAACTGTCCATGATTGTATTGGAATCGCCGAACTATAAAGTACTCATCTTTTTAATCCACCAATTTGTGTAATCCAATCTCCTGTTGGAGATTCGGTCGAAAATTCCTTAATTTGTAGGAAAAACTCGGACGAACAAAGAACGCCATTAGAAACGGGAGGGAAAAAAATTAACAGTTACGAGTAATTTTAGTGCTTCCAAAAGTAATCGGATGACTGTGGCAATTATGCTTCCCTATAAATGTAGTAAAAACAAGTAATTGATTACAAGTATTTTGATTATACTTGGAACGAGTACCTTACAAATCTAGTTGTGTGAGGTGCCACAATCGTAAATTTGTTTCTTCTATCTTTTCTTTTTCCTTTTTTTTGCGTAAAGATTAAAGCGACAATGGTTTTTCTGTTCTTAATTCTTGAGGTGGCAGAGGCTAATTCCCCCATTTTGAGGCTAATTCACACACTGGCGTCATCTACAGGGTAGCTGCGGAACACTCGGCATTTCCGAATGTTTCTTTTTAATGTGAAACGTTATTTGGCTATAGTTGCTCCGGATTTGGTGAAGCTGGATTCGGTGAAGCCGTGGCCTGTGACCTCCCGTAATGCAAGGCGCGCAGTGTTGCATTATGGGACGTCACGGACCTACACACCGATTTAGTTTCCTGGCTACATTTAGGCGGGACGTCACGTTACCTGATTTCACATGATGCAAGGGCGTTTCGCGTATACAAAACAATTCACATTAACTGAAGAGCGTGTTGGTAACACTGGCTGGCAGCAGAAAGAATAAAACAAACCCGGCACAAGGGACGGCGAACATTTTCGTCGTCCTTTGTCCCGAGTTTGTTTTGTTTTATTCTTTCTGTTGCCATCAAAACGATTGCCCAGCAATTTTCCATACAATTTTATTTTTATTTTCGCGCATTTGTTTTGGCGGTTTGGGGGGGGGGGGGGGGGGGGTTGAAATATTTTTGACAATGTTACAAACGACCCTTCTCATAGATGGTACGTCCATTTAATCTCGCAAATACTGTAAAACCTCCGCTCTAGTGAAGTGCAGTTCCAGAATCATCTTATACATGGCGCCAGCGTGCAATATACACCCAACCGACTGTTTACAAACAAACAAGCCTGCGTTTGCCCGCACCGGGTGGTGTCCTATATAGGCAATGCACGTGCGCAGTGTCGACGGCAGCGCCACCACCGCGGCGTGACGTCAGAAAGTGTATAGTTGGTCTATGCACCTTTTCCACGCAGGCCGCAGCCATCTTGAACGTCGTCACTTCTGGTATGCGTTACAACATCATTTTGATCTCTCCACGCGCCGCTCGAAGGTGTTCGCGAAAAATGCGTGATTATCGCACGTTCTTGTTTTGCCTCACCTATATTTTCTCGCATATTCCGGGATGAAATGTTTTATTGTTTTTTCGTCCCGCGTGTACCAGATACGAAACCCACGTGACTGAGAACAAAATTAAACGAAAAACGTCTGCAGACCCGTTCGCACACTTGCGTTTGCTTAGGAGCAAGAGTTCTCGTGATCTCTTACGACAAGAGAGTCTGCCGGCATGGCCAAAGTTGGAAAACCGTCGCACTGCCCCTTTTTCGAGTGCAATCGACGAAAAAGTCTCTATTTGCCGACCAGGAAACGTACGTGCGACGATTCTGTCAAGTATATGACCAAACTATATATTTCTCCCTCCATCTCTCTGATTGGTTGAGCTTCCTTCGTAGATTGCTGTGATTGAGCGAGCGCTGTGCGGGAAAGTATGGACTCATGGGTGTATCTTGAAGAGTGTAAGGTTCCCTCCCGGATGATTGTACTTGATTCGCTCAGAGTGGCACGGTAGACGAAGAACAATGAAATGCCAGGTTTCGAAGGCGGGGAAGCACGCGGTCGTCCCCAGAGCTACGTATATATAGACGTCTTCAATTTCGCATTTCCGGCGCAGCGATCGTAAGCTGGTGCGAGTGGTTTGTGTCGTTGTTTTTGTTGCTTCGCTGGCATTATAGGACGGTCGCGTCGTATTTTGGTCCGAAGCGTCGAAACAGCAACTTGTGATAGACCAAAAAAAGCTGGTCTATAGGTTTTTTTTTTTTTCTTAGCTACTTAATTAAGCTTAACACGTTTTCGGAATACACCGGCTTTACTCTTTCCGGTATAGACCCTTTTCGAAATTCAGTGCCATCTGGTGGTTCGTAAAGGAGTATAGGTTTTGCCATATCAATGGCGGAAATGAACTTGTATCGGAACCGTCACTTTCGCAAGTCAACGGCACGCTAGGAATTGTTCAGTGTGAGCTCTTTCTCGATCACTTTCAGTTCGATGGTGACTAAGAACCTTCATTCAGAACAAAGGTCCAACCCACTCAGATGCCTCGAGAAAATTCTATACACCAAAGTGCTTTAAAGCCGATTCTGTGCCGCCCACAGATTGACTGAATCTGAGTTATTAGAAATAAACGCTTACGTAGCTCTTGTGTTTCATTCCTACGTCGCGTCGTACTGGCCCCCCAAATGTACAGTATTATTATTAAAATTAGCGCAAAGACAAGGAAGGAAGACAGCAGGACAGGAAAGAGCGATACTAATTCAAATGTACAGGCCTCGCATCATCCGCTTAGGAGCATCTTCGACGTCTTCCTTTATCAGTCACTAGAAGGCCGCCATTTGTATGGCACAGATGCTGTTCCGCAGATGATGATAGTGATCAAAGTGGCCAGACTAAATTTCGGAAAGGGTCTATTCGGATTGTCCCGAAAAAAACAACAACAGAATTTTGACGTCACGATGGCAAAACAAAAAGCAAGAAAGGACGATGTTTTACATATAAATTTTAAAAGAGCCTAGGGTCAATGGTCCTGAGGAAAAGCCACTTTAGCTTCCTTTAAAATCTCGAACCACTGAATTTTGAAAAAAGAAAAAAAGAAAAAGGGAACCTAACAAAGTAAACTTAAACTTGGAATTTCAGAGAATGGGGAATCTAATAAAAAATGAACTCATATAAACCCCGAATTTTCAGCAAAGAATAAACCCCGGACCCCCCTTCCCCTCTTCCCCGATTTTTTTACGAGAAATAAACTCCGAAAACACGGAATCCTACGTGTAACTTGCAAGTCGAGCGCAAAATACTTTGCGCATGGTTTCTTTTTGCGTGAGTTTATGCAGCATTTATTTCCCACCGTCAAACTTCTCGTAAGCCTTCGGGAAGGGGCATACTGCCCTCCTATTGTCCTATATTGCAACATGTGACGTCACGTTGCCAGCGTTGCCAGTGGATCTTTCGAAACTAAAAAACTGCGCGAATAAGACTAAGGACCAGAAGACGAAGAGGCTTCAAGAAGCAGCGTCTCTGGGCAGTCCCGTAACTGAGCTTATCTATAGCAACGTTGGTTTAAAGTGGCGTCACTACGTCACGTCATGTGACGTGACGTCACATCTGTACAGTCCCTGAGGTGCACGGGGAGCTCGGCGGACCAATCAGTCGCCTCCCCGCTCGTCCCCCTCTTTGCGCTTCGGGAAAGGGTCGGAGCGTGATCACGTGGCGAAAGGTAGACCTACGAGTGGTCCAGCTGTCGCGTAGCTTCCACCGCACTGTCAGCTGTATAGCGCTTCGGATGTCGCCGTTGTTCCATAGAGTAATATACACGAGGTAAAGAGCGGACACTGCCATAGGCCCCAGCGGCCCGCATACCAAACGCATTTCTGCGCCGCTATGTAGAAATTACGGCAAAGATTTTGACTATCCTCTTGCGCGTTTCCTTTTCCTCGGGTGGAATATGAAATTAAATTTGGGGGAAACAGTTTTTCTACGGATTACAAACAAAAGAAACCTCCAGCTCCCCATCGCTGCTAATGCGGACAAATAAAATACCCCTCCAGCTCCGCGGCGTCAAATTGCCCGTTTAAATTTCCTTCATCGGCTTGTCAATTCTAAGGTTTCTCTTAATCCTTGTTTATACGTTAGTCGGCTTTCAACCAGATTGACAAGACACAACCACCGCTACTTCTTAACACCCTATTTCGCGCGTACTAATTATATTTAAATTTTCATCCTTTTCGCGGACAATAACCGATCGGAAAACGTTGCCCCTGGAGTTGTTTTCTTCCCCTGATTTTGCATCATCATTAGAATCGTTCCTGTCCGAGTGAGCCTCGCAGCTTTGTAGTTTGAGTGTAGCCCTCTTATATGTATAGCTTCCATATTATTCGCAAAAAAAAACAAACAAAAAAAAACATGTGTTATTGTTATTACTATGTGAATGGGATGTGATATAGTAGGTATTGATATATGTACGTAATTTTGTATGTGTGTTTCGATGCAGCAGTTTTTTTGTTTTGTTTTTTTATGTTTAATTATTGTTTGTGTAGCGGGATTCAATCTTGCGCCCACCCTGCTTGGACCTGGAAATCCGCAGTATGTACTAAATAAATAAATAAATAAAAATATGGTCTTCGGATTGAATACGTTCCGCCTGCGTGCACGGTCCGGCGTCGAAGAGATGGATAATTTTTCCTTGGTCTGCCGCCGCCGCCGGTCCCCGGTTTTCTATTTGGGGGTTATGGTCTCGAGGAAGTCAAAATGACCGTTTGTTTTCGTTGAAGGGCGACGCGCGCGCGTGCGCCATTGGTGGCCGTTTTGGACTGCGCGCTTTTGTCGCCGGGCTTTTGTAAAGCGCCGACTTGAAAGGAACACGCAATGCGGACTCGCCGGCGTCTTTCCGCGGGACCCGGTCTTTAACTTGTGTGTCTTTTTGTATCTCTTTACTGAAGTCGCAACACAGCTGTAAACGTTGGACGCTCAGTTATCTGGTCGGTAAGCTTTCTCTTTTGTCCAAGATTGAATGCATTCTGAGATTTAATTTAATTTATTTCTTTGATATGCCTCGAAGGGCATTAGACGGGCACTCAAGTGGTTTCTAAGATCGTTTCTTTAGGGTGATAACTCGATCTAGCACCCTGGAAACCCCGAAATTACTCGATCCTGTGGTGGAAGTGCTGCGCCATTTGCGCCAAATTGCGCCATGAACAAAAGTCTGCTACATCTTGCGCCAAAGTGCAATTTTTGATAATGGCGCCACCCCTGCACCAAAATGGGTAAGAAAAAAAAAATCTATATACCGGGTTATATTTTTCATTCTAAACAGATTAAAAAAAAAGGTGTCCTTACTGCTACGTGAGTGCCGTCTTCACTACATGTTCCTTGAGCTCGGTGGGCATTTGAAGGGCGAACAACCGTTACATTCTGGTGAGTAATTAACTAAAATTCATTAACCTTTTAATTAGTGAAAATAGACATATGGTATTAATTGGAAACTTTCTGAGCGTCATTTAAAATCAGTCATTTTCAGAAAGACTTTGAACGCGTGAGAAGCGTAGTAGTGCGCTAAAGTTACCACTCGTGCCTGCAGGAGCAGGGCTACTGGTGCGATAAGGCCCTCGCACGATGTTTTCGTCTCTTACCATAGCCCCAGCCTTGTAGAGCTGTTGCAAAAGTGGTACCTTTAGCGCACTACTGCGCTTCTCACGCGCTCAAAGTCTGTCTGAAAATGACTGATTTACTGGTTTTAGATGACGTTTAGCATGTTTCTAACTGGAGTCATATGTCTATTTTCAGTAATTAAAAGGTTAATTAATGAATTTTAGTTAATTACTCACCACCAGAGTGTGACGGTTGTTCGCCCCTCGAATGTCCGCGGAGCTCAAGAAACATATAATGAAGACGGCATTCACGTAACAGTAAAGACACCTTTAAAAAAAAAAAGAAGAAATCTGTTTTGGATAAAAATTTTTACCTTCCGTTTCACGAAAGGTGGACAAATTCGATATTGCGAAAACTACGCATCGCGCTCAAAAAAGGCTTGTGTCGTTTTGGTCTTAGGCCAGGGGCCTATTTAGGAAAATTATGAAAGTTCGAGATAATTAAATTGTTAATTATTTTCGCATAATTAATTTTTTAAATATTGAGTTTAAGGGCATGGTTTCATTTGGAAACTGGCTGAGCATCACCGAAAAACACTAAATCAACGAATTGCAGAACGATAGAAGGCACGCACGTTATTTTACGGCTTTCTGAAAAAAATACGCACAATTTCGACAGGTTCTTAATAGCGAGTTCGTTTCACACGCACTGGCACCGTTCGAGTTCTCTCCCAGAATGCATCGCACTCGCAGAGTGTTGCACGGAGAACTGGACTCAAGCGAACTCGCCAAATGCACTGAGTGCAAAAGACAGACGCTGCCGCCATCTATGTTGTAGAAAAGGTACCGAACTCCAACCGAAACTAGCGCCTTTCTGTTCGGAGTGATGGGTGGGAATGCGGGAGTGCAGTCGCTACCAACGTTTATCTACAGACGTTTATCGCTCCAACCTGTAGTTTATAGTTGCGATGACTTCAAGGAACTCGGCTGTCATAGAGATAGTTACAGACGGCGTAAATGTCCGCAACCAGTTGTCTACAGAGCAGCTGGTTGCGATCTTTCAATTCTCGTAACCGTTTACACTGAAGAAACCTGATGATGCTGTCCGAGCAGAAGCTTCATCCGTTTGAGCATGGTATTATGCGTGAACCACTCAAAGGGTACGGCTTAAAACTAGTCTGTTGGAATATCCAGCGAAACTTTCGTGGGACTTTCGATTTCGATCGTCATTACAGGTGGATCAAATATTAACCTTGGTGAGGGCTTCGAGAACGAGAGCTTTCTCGAACAAAATACGACGGGGCAAGTTAGCTGACGTAGGTAAATGTTAAACATGATGATGTTGCCCAAGCCTCGGGTAAAGTCACTATGTTTAGCTTTCTCTGGTGCTTATTGGGCAGTCAGAGGTTTCTGCTGGGGGAGTTTTGTCGACAAATGTTCAATTTTTCACCCGCACACGGATGGTGATAAACATCTCGGGGGCCGCTGATGCGTTTGTTGTGAGCATTTCATTACACACTGGTATATTTCAGCGTTTGTACGGCACCAGAGCGACTTAAAACCTCCAAATAAAGCACGGTTTGTCAATTGCTTCCTTCATGGAATAGCAAACGCTCACAATTCAAGCTCGCGCTTGTTTCCGTTGCCCGCGGGATGCGATTTCTATCAGAAAATCTAATTTTTTTTCCTTTCGGTTCCGCGACACATCGTAGCAGACGAACCTTCGTCGTCTGCTCCCGCTCTTTGCCGGCCTCGCCGGAGCGAGGCATGACGGGATTGCATTTTGGCGCACTCTCGATTTTCTCGGTGCAGCGATCGAGTGCATGCACGCGTGGGGCGTCAGCGATGAAACGAACTCGGAGAGTGCAACTACTCGTGGAGTGCCTGCCGAAACAAACCCGCTCCACGCTGCGAGTGGGCACGCGTGGGCACGAGTGCAGTGAAACGAACTCGCTGTTTCGGTTTGCAATCGGAGCGCTTCTCGGCACCGACGGCACCGCACCCCGTGGAGAAATAGCGCAACTAGCCTCTGCTGCGTTGCGCGAGGGCAGCGCAGCAGAGGTTGGTTGCACTATTTCTCCACGGGGTGCGATGCCGTCGGTGCCAAGAAGCGCTCCGATTGCAAACCGAAACTTAAAAACCCGTAGTAGAGCTGTTTCTCAGAAAGCTGTCAAATGCAGCGCGTGCCTTCTATCGCGCTCCAATATTTTTTTTATTTAGTGTTTTTCGATGATGCTTAGTAAGTTTCCGAATGAAACCATGCCCTTAAACTCAATATTTAAAAAAAAGAAAAATTAATTACGCAAAAATAATTAACAGCTTATCCTGAACTTTAATACTTTTCCTAAATAGGCCCCTGGCCTAGGACAAAAAAGTCAGAAGCCTTGTTTTGGTGGGAATGCGTAGTTTTCGCAATATTAAATTTGCTCACCTTTCGTGAAACACCCGGTATATATATATCGTAAAAAGGAGTTAAATGCTTTAAAACATTTATTAGACGACGTTCTGAGCGGCGACCGCTCTTCAGGTCAATATGTCAGAATCAGACGCATATATATATGTGTTATTGGTGGTCTTTAATATCTAGAGAAGTAGGAGGAAATGAAAATGGTGCAAATATGTATTTCAGAGCGTCTCTACTAACCGTACAGTTTGTTTCCTCTTCAGTAAGAGTACAGTCGAAGGCACGAACGTATGCAACCACAAACATATACTACAAGCGCAAGTCACGGGACAGTCGCTGCACTTGACTCGTTTGGTCAATGAGAGACCACGCGCAGGAAGATGGACGAATGTCACGATGTCGCGCTTAGATGCTGGTCGGTCCCATTGGCTCGTAGCAGCGGCTGCTCTTTAAATTTAGGTAAAACGAAGTGTCGCGATTGCTCGTCAACGGCTCTGGTTGGTTCATGTGCTGACGGACGGATCGCCGACATCGTCTACATTTCCAGACGATGTTGGCGACGTGAGGAGGTAAAACGTTGCGAGAAGACGTTGCCAAAATGTAGGACGGCGGGTATACTGCGATAAGACAGAACCGGGGTATCGTACTCCCGATGAGAAGGGGGAATCGGTGGCCGAGTGGGCTAGCGCACACTAGTAGCGCCGAGATGTTTCGGTGGCGCCCTCTTATGGTTTCCATCCGTGACGTCACGACTGGGATTTGCCTCGCCGTGACGTCACCAGTTGTTATCCTGTTTACTTACCATCAGGTGCGACGACGAGTTCGGTGGTGTGTTTAAAAAGCACAGTGGAAGCTAGGAGCCATCGCAATCCGAAACTAACACCGTCAAAGTTGACAATCTGACAATGCTCATATGCCCATGGTTTGGCCAATCGTGGAAAGCTGACCGCAGCGACGCTTTTGGTCGCGCACATCGCTAAGAGCGCACACCAGCTCAGAGCACGTGGAGCGAAAGCTCGCGCTGTAGAACCCAGGGATCCTGGGCTCAATCCCCACCCCTGCCCGTTTCCATATCGTACCGGCGTGCGGTCGTGTATCACTATACTGCGTGATGCACGTTGAAGACCCCAGGCGTAGCGGTTGTACTGCACTGGCTAAATTGCTCATCTACTGCTGGGAGACTCGTCACCCGTTGAGGCAGACAAAGTTCTAGGCTGCATAGACATACCATAGAGTTAATTATTATAATGTACGCTAGAGGTTCAACTGGCGCTAGTGTGCTGTTGCAAATTGAAGCAGACAGCAAGTAGTCGGAAATTGACTTCCGGTAATGCATTTCTATGGAAAAACGCGAGTGCATTTCCTCTCTGCGCTCGATTATAAGACCAAATATCACGAATAATTCGTACGTTCTAGGCACTTTGGAACATTTCCCAGTCACGCAGAGGAAATAATTGGTCAGTTACGGCGTTTTTATTTTAAAATCTTGACACGAAAAACGGTACTAAAACCGCTTCGTTCATGCATTTATGTGCACTGTCGGACACTGTTAGCGCGAACACGGCGTCGACGCTTTCCAGCATGGGTGATATACGTGCCAAACGAAGGAAGGACATGTGGAAAACCGAGAGAGACGGCAGGAACTACGAAGTAACACTGGATAAGTAACTCCTTGTGCTTGGAGACGATCAAAATAAATTGAAAGTCACGTAATATAGTCCGATTTGCAATAAATAAGTACTGCTTTATATTCTTTCTGCTCATGAATATGTGCGAAGATGCTTGTTCTGGGTTCAAATCATCACCCGCACGCTCCAAATCTTTGCAAATAGGGATAAGCCAGGGAACAGGTGCCCGATAAAAACTGTCCGACATAGGAAATAATAAGAAAACACACCTTTAGTAGTTCACGTACTTTATCCTTTACGTTTCGAACGTTTCTTTAACCACTCGTAAAGATGCACGACGGGGTCATTTTCATATAGTGACAGAACGGGAATATTAGCAATATAGAAGCACCAGCGGAATGCTAGCGAACTTTGAACACACTCTACATTCCTTTCGATCGTTATTTTGCTTAGAATCGTCGCTCGTTTCTATATACCTGCCATGGAACGGAGGTTTGGGCCTGAAATATAGCGAAGTTTAACATTGTTCAGTGTTAAAGAAAAAATGCTGTAACTAAAGCAATTACACTTCCACAATATTAATAAAGGTACATACTATCCGGTACAACCGAAATAACAAAAGTTATTCATGTTATTTTCCGGCGAAGAGACAAAATTCACGCGCGTTTTCCCATAGGAATACACAGGAAGACTGGAAAAGTAGACTGCATGCTGTCTGCTTCAATTTGCAACCAAAAGTCCCGTAGACACTAGCGCCAGCTGAGCCTCTAGTGTGTATTGTAATAACTCTATAAGACATACACTCAACCCAACTTTTTTTTTTTTTTTTTACTCCCGATGAGAATATTTAATTATCGTGTGTGTCGCATGCTTCCGTGCCGCCTCTCACCAGCGCGCACGTGTGTCGAGCTTCACCGCTTTGCACCGGAGTGCTAGGTGCAGCGGCTGACATGGGTGAGCACCTGGGTTAGCGCAATAGGCTCAGTAATTATGCTCATTACTATTCCAGGTCTACCTTTTTTTTTGTCTCTGTGGTAGGTTGATTTATAATTTAAAAAAATTTGCGCTGAGAAAAAAAAAATGACCGCATCTCTTTGTGGTGAATGATGTTGATTGGGGCGAAGCTCGGGTGGTGCTGATGATACTGATTTTGGTCATAGGTATTGCTGCTTGCTGTCGGCGTTGACGCTTTGCCGCCGCTTCCCGAGCTCTCAACTCCGGGTCCGCTTGGCATTTTTGACGCTGTGCAGCAGCTTCTCGCGCACTGGTCTCCGGAGCAGCTTGCTGTCTACGTAGACGCTGAGGCGCTGCCTACCGAGCTTTTCGGTCCTTTTCATTCATGGCAGTAGGAGAATGTGTGGTTTTCTTCTTTTTCTTTTTTTTTTTAAGCAGACAGATGGGATGGCATCTCAGAACCCCCTACTCTTTTTTTTTCTTCTTTCATAATTTTTTTTTCATCTTTTTTTTTCCAATTTTTTTTTTGCCCTACACGAGCACGTGAGCATGTGCTCACGTGCTCGTGAGCACGTGATCTCACGAGCAGAAGCACGAGCACCCGACGCCGGCCTACGGCGGACGGCGGACGGACATACGGACATGGCTAGCCCCTAAGGAGCTTCGCCCCTAAAAAATGCGGGTCTATATTTGAATAAATGGTAGTCAAGGTGAATCCCGTGCAGCTGTCGATCGAAAGAACAGCGAAGCCTTCGACTTCCCTCTGGTTCCAACGCCGCTGAGAAGCAGTGTCACTCGCACAAATGTATAGGTTTTCAGAATATTTGGAGGTGGTTGTTTTGTCAGTTCGTAATATTAAAGTCTCGAGTTTGGTAGATTCATAAAACTTGGGGCCGGGGGGGGGGGGGGGGAGGGAGGGAGGGAGGGAGGGAGGAGGGGGGGGGGGACGCGTTTTTGTTGATAGACGAGCTAGTTTTTGCATGCTTTACGGAACTTATATATACACAGGCTACAAAAAACCACGGGCTGTAAAAATGCGAGGGGAGAGAAGCTTTATCCTAACTGAAGTGTTGCGCTTCGATTCGGTTTTCATCAGTTTTTTTTAGTACCCATTGTAAATGGAACCTTCTCTAACTAAAACCTTATTTTAAAAAAAAAAAAAAACAACAAAAAAACGCTATGTGTCCCTTTGGCGCCCTAATGTATTCTTATGACAAGCGGTCATAAGTAATATGCTCCAGTATCAAAGATGAACCCTCGGTCATTATAAAAGATGAACGCATTTACCGGTGTGTCACTTTTTTTTTTTTTTTTAAGCGACGTGTTAACAGATGTTCGCGTCTGCCCCAAAAGGATCGGTGACTCCTTCATTGCCTGCTACAGAACCTGCTACAAAAAAGGTTAAAGGCCGCTTCTATCACTGTTACTCTCGTGGGCGGACGATTTCTGTATTAAAAATTCACTAAAAATTCAATAAAACATCGTGACACGCCCCTATTTCTGCGCCTTGGAGCAAACACCAGGAGGCGTCGTCGAACGACGTTTTCAAACAACAGTTGCCGTATTACGTCTCTTACACCCAAAGATTTTATGTTTTTGTCAAAAATATAATACACAACGCGACTAAAGAGAGCAGTAATAGTAGCGTTCGGAATCTCCACGCAATTAACTTTTTTCGTTTGGCAAATTTTATAGAGGTAATGAAGACCCGAAAGTGCCCCCCCCCCCCCCCCCCCCCCAACAAAAAAAAAAAGGAAAATAGTGCTTATGTATTTTTACTGCTGTGAGTTTACTAGGACGTCTTCCCATCTAAAATTTTTCTTTCTTTTTTTTTTTTTTTTTTTTTACTGAAGTTTGACAAGCAGTATGCCGTCAAAAACAAGCCCACACAAAAAGTAGTTGAATGCCCTTTTCGATCCGCGCCACCTATCGGCTGGCCCTGGAACCATTTTCCGTCTGCTGCGACTGAAGGTTCCGCAATATTTGTGTGTTCAACCCCACGCACTATCTACGAGAAATGGTCCCTTATAACTAGGATTCCATGCTTTCGGAGCCTATTTCTCGTGAAGTTCGTGGGGTGTTTTTGGGGGTTTATTTTTCTGCCGAATATTTAGAGTTTATCGGTGTTTATTTTTGTTAGATTCCCGATTCTCCGAAGTAGGGGGTTTATTTTCGCGGCATGTTTCTAAATTTTCAGGATAGAAAATAGAAATGCATGTTAACCGGCGGGTATAGCCCTGCCCTAGATTTATAAGAACGCGCGTGTACCACGTGGCATTGACGCCCTTGCCATTAGTACTACTAACCGTCCCACGGTAAAACTTCAAAAAGACGCATTAAAATCAGTGAACTCTTCGATGTAGTCGTCGGAAAGCTTGTTTTCTTCTCATCCTATCGCTTCACCCCTGCGGGTGCGCGGGGTGGAATGGAGTGATAGTATCACAACCGTATAGCTTCCTCTAAGTTCACTCTGGAAACCAAAGCAGTGATTTGTGGCGCGACCCAAAATTGCAACGCCTTGTTGTCCTGAACGAACCCCGACGGGATAAACGGTGACCCTTCTTTAGGCGAGATTTGGAAGGAATCTGGGGAGGCCTCACCTGATGAACGCTGAACCTGTGCTCTTACTAAACTTATTTGTAACGGACCGATTCTTTTTTTTTTTTTTTTTGCCATCGTGACCTTTAAATTTGGAGTACTTCGGATAAATCCGAACTGAAGAAAATTTTACCGGGCGAGTGTTTTTTCAGATTTTATCGTGTGTATCCGGAAACGCGGAACTCTACTCATAACATTGTCAAAACCTATAGTTCAAGGCCACGATGAAAGAATGATGCGAAGACTAAGTTGGGCGGAATGGGAGACAAATTGGAAGTGTTCCAGCGCTTCCCGACAGATGGCGCCAGCGTGCTTTCTCCTCGTAAAATGGTCATGCGCGGCTCACACTCGAACGACGATGTGTGAATCGGCCTTTACACAAGGGGATACTGGAGAGCTTCATAACAAACTTGTAAGAATAACGGCAGTTTTCGTACAAAGTGTGCCTTCTTTGTTTGTTTGGTTTACATTCCGCCGTCATGTTTTCAGACATGCCCGGGAGTTCATCGCTAGTTGTGCGGGAACGTCATAGAATGCAATCGGCTTCTTAGCTGGATAGCCAATAACCGTTACTGAAGGAATGGTTTTTTACAGCGGAGCTGTTAAGGGCTAGTTTCCCGAGGATCGTGTCCCCCGCAGAGAAATGTCGACACAAAACTCTGGTTGCCGCCGTCACTCATAGATGGCGGTAGCTGTCCAGAGTGTTGTGTTTGCCGGTTGTCCGCTTGCCGCAGTCGCTCATAGATGGCGGCAATCTTTCAAGCCTTTCCACTCTGGCTTGTGGACTTGCGGCCGGCCATTACTTCATTCCCACCATAGTAGAGCTTCGCTGGTCTTCCTTCTTCACCAGAGTGGAAAGGCGAACGATGAAGTAAAGTTGACGTTTCGACGTAACATGGGGCACCAGCGTGCAGTTGGTGCCCCACGATGTACAATGAACCCGAGATATGGGTCAGCAACAGGGTTGTAAAGTACCTAGGTACAAGTAACTGGAAATCAGTATCTAGGTACTTTTGTTGTACCTGAGGTACAAACCTAGGTACTTTCATTTCTCGATATCTGTATCTGTATCTTAGGTACATTTTCTAGTAACTTATAACTGAGTGAAGTTACTTTTTACAGGTACTTTTCTATTCGCTTCGTCAAAATGGTAGAAACTATAAGTCTGAAAGTTTTAACACACTACCATGTGCCGTGATTAACGGTGAGTTGGTTACGACCTGGGAGGCATTAACTTGATCGAACGACTATTTAGCGAACGAAGCACCGCCCATAATGTTTCATCGAACGACATTTTAGCGAATGGCTGTGTTCGTTTGAGCGAACGGTGGATTAGCGATGCCGTTCTAGCGACACCAATTTATCGAATCGCTTCGGAACTCCGTTTGGGGACAGTAGCGACCTGCTTCCTTCATCTCAAACCGAAACCGAAAAAGATAACGTGTCCTAGAAAGCTCATGTCAATGCGGTTTTCCTTATTTCTCACATTGACACAAATAAAGCATATTTATCGAACTCGTTTTTGTGTGCATCCTTAGTATAAAGAGCTTCACTTCCAATATATTCTGACGAATTTGGGGAAAATAAATAAAGAAAGTATCTTTAAAGTAACTGTACCTGTGCCTAGGTACATTTTTAAGCTAGTACCTAGGTACGTACCTAAGTACCTTTTCTTATGAGTAACTGTAACTGTATCTTAGGTACATTTTTGAAGCAACTTTTACAACCCTGGTCAGCAAGGACGGTAATAAATTCCAAAAGAGGGAAAAAGAAAAAAAAAAAGAAATGGGAGACAGATAACGGCTGGAATTCGAACTCCCGAGTTCAGCTCGAGACATCGAGCTGAACTCGGAGTTGGAAAGTTACGACTCTTGTCATAGTCCCGCCAGCATTGTACCTGCTGCACGAGCGGTAACTTTAGCGCACTACTGCGCTTCTCACGCGTTCAAAGTATTTCTAGAAATTATTGATTTAGTGGTTTTTGATAACGCTCAGCAAGTTTCTAGTTGGAACCGTATGTCTGTTTTCACTCATAAAAGTATGATGAACAGTTTTTACTTGACTAGCCTACTGATTGTTACGATTAGCCCCCTGTACTACGCCCCCCTGACCGTATAACTCACCTGCACAAATCGCATAAGTGTAGCAGTCACGGCTTGTTTTAAAAAAATCTGTAAGATAAAAAAACTGTAATCTTCAATATATGGATTTCTTTTCTTTTTTTTTTTTGTTTACGTGTTTAGGGTGTACCTTATAAGCGTCAACGAATGCACGGCGTCTTCTCCGCACCCCGCAAACTGGAGATTCTTATGGTCCTGTCACACTGAGGCAACACGATGGCAACAGCAACACAACACGTTGTCCAACAGTTGGGCAACTTGTTGCTCGCTCCCCGTGTTGTCCGACAAACATGTCATGTCGCGGCAACAACAGCACAACATGGACGACAACGCAAATGTTGCTTCGGTATGACGGCTTCCGACAACAAAATATTTGCCGCATCTCCACGTGGTGAATGATGTTGATTGGGGTGAAGCTCTAGTGGTGCTTGTCTGCGTAGACGCTGAGCCGCAGCATGCCGATCCTTTCGTTCGTTTTCATCCATGTCAGAAAGAGAATATGTGGTGTGGAACGTGGTTATATACGCATTTGAGCATTTGACCGCAGCGCCCTCTCGTCTATAAACGTTGAGCCAATGCAAGCAAAGTTTAACGCGATTATATACGCATTTGACCGCAGCACCCTCTCCTGTATAGACGTTAAGCGGCTACATGCAACGTTTCATCCTTGACATCCCCGGATCTTAAAGGGCCTCTGACACGCCAAAAAAAAATATTTTTTTTTCATGCTAAACGTTGCAATGGCATATCAGGACATTACAAAAAAATTGTTTCACTATAGAGTTGCGTAGTTTTTTTATAAAACATAGAAATACGAGGCCCAATTCAAAGTTCCCGCCGTGCACTGTGACGTAACAGTGTACCGCAAGGTGTCGGGGCGGTCAGAAGGGAGGCATCGCCGGAAGTCACGTGAGTTGTATCTCTCCTCGTGCTTACCGCGAGCGCGTGTAATATTTTTTTAATATTTTTGTTATTCTCCGCACCTCCACGAGCGATCCAAGCAGACAAGGCTTCTTTTATTTGCTTTTCATCGCTTAATGTTGCTGTAAAGGTAGAAGAAGCGGAGTCAGTGAATTGACGTGATCAACTACAATGCCTAGAAGGTGCTGTGCGAGGGACTGTCCCGGTATTTCAGCAACTGAAGAAGAGATCACACTGCATGCATTTCTGAGAGACATACATCGGCCGCATGAGCACCCAGTAAACAAGTTCTACTCATGCTCTAGACAAAATACGTAATTTGTGCTCGACGTTTACTTGTACTTGGTACACTCACCAGTTCGTATTCTTTAGACGGCAGGCATCTATAGCCTGGAGAGTATCCGATGATTCAACGACCTCGGTGTCTCAACCTTCAGCAATGCGATCGGGCGTGTCGTATGCTAGCAATCCTAATTTCTGCGAGCGTTCTAAATTTTTTTTTTTTTTTTTTCAAAACTTGATAGCTTGTTTTGCGCCCAGTATAGCCCTGTATTATCGGACTGACGGCATGCACTCGTACACTGGCTTGTACTCGCAACGCTTTCATCATTTTCCTCCATCACGTCGATCCACTGACTCTTCGTCCTCAAATTTTACAGCACTCAAACTAACAACGGTGCAGGGATAAAGAGCTAGTGGAACTGAAACTTCGTTTTCTACGATTGCTCGTACGAAGAGCAGAATAATAAAAAGAAAAAAAGTCTTAGGCACGGTCGCGGAGAGCACGAGGAGTGAAACTCACGCGACTTCCGGTTAACCCACTTTTAGTGACGTAGCTCGATGCCTCCTTTCTGACCGCCCCGACACCTTGCGGTACACTGTTACGTCACAGTGCACGGCGGGAACTTTGAATTGGGCCTCGTATTTCTATTTTTGATAAAAAAACTACGCAACTCTATAGTGAAACATTTTTTTTTTGTAATGTCCTGATATGCCATTGTAACGTTTAGCGTGAAAAAAAAAATATTTTTTTTTGGCGTGTCAGAGGCCCTTTAGTTACTACCACATCTCAGAGCCCCTTACTCGTCCCGGAGTCGTGGCCGAGTGGTTAAAGGGATACTTCAACGAAATTTGAAATATACCCGTCGTGTTCAGAAGTAGGTTAAATAACAATCGCACATTTCTATTTTGAGCCTGATGGCTGTATTTTTCGCTATTAACGGCCCATTCTGGCAAATGCTCGGCGAGCAGCCAGTGGAGACCACGTCACATCCGCAACAATCGTGACGTAGTTTGTCTCGGGACCTTACGTCCGGACGCAGCGGACGCTGCGAGCAATCCAAGCCAATCCCACTCTGTGGACGTAGCCCGTGATACGTTTTCCGCGCGGGTCACGGTCACGTGACATTCACAGGTCACGTGACATTCACGGGAACGCGACAGAACAGCACACGACAAAACAGCACGCGACAAAACAGCACGGTCAAAACAGCACACGTCAAAACAGCACAGCGTCAAAACAGCACGGCGACAAAACAGCACGCGTCAAAATAGCACGCGACAAAACAGCACAACGTCAAAACAGCACAACGACAGAAGAGCACATGCCAAAACAGCACGGCGTCAAAACAGCATGCATGCAGCAACTTCGAGCGCGCTCTTCAGCTCTTTCTGCGCAAATAATTTCGAACCTCCTTGACTCATTCATTTATTGTCGCTAGGTTATAAAAAAAAAAAAAAAAATTGCCTATTTCAGTGCTTACCAAACTCCGCCACCTAACTTCAATATAGCATATAATGTGGCTCTCATGGTGACAAGTTGTTCTCTTCGACAAGAAAGAGCGCACTGAAAGTCAATTATCGTGCGGCGATTTTACGGATTACAAATATAGGGCAGTATTTGCTTTACCTTTTGAGGACAAAAGTCATATATATTGGTTTTGAAAGAGCGGCGACCAGTTGGACTCTTATCTCCCACAAAATGCCCTTCGTCGAATTGCCCTATTACGAATTGACCCGTCGACGAGTTGGCTTTCGACGAATTGTCCTAGACCCTCAATTCCTTTACAGTGCCTACTTTGACACATGCATTTTTTAACTCCATACGCTATATTTAGGGTTCATCGTTTTTGGCTTAAACCAAATAAAACCAGTAAACGTACGCCGAATTCATTTTTCCGAATTCGTTTTTTTACTGAAAAAGGTCAGTATTTTGGAGGTCGTTTGGAGGGGGATGGTGACTCATTACTGATCGTATCACCACTTCATTTCGCAGTTTTCATATTTTCTTCGAGATAAGTTCAACTTTCAACAAAAGCTCCAGGGGCGCAGGTGTCTTCAGGACGAAATCTGGGTTTTTGGAATCCCGGACAAAAGCTCACCGGACAAAAGCTCACCGGACAAAAAGCTCACCGGACAGAAGCTCACCGGTCAAAAGCTCACCGGACAAAAGCTCACCCATGTTTTCACAGACACGGACAAAAGCACGCCAGAAGAAAATTTTATGTTGGTATTAACATGAGTGCGGACAACTTAGGTGCATGTGTACGACACTCAATTGCAATGATAGCTTAAATGTGACAGGCGCATGTTTTTTTTTTATTAGTCGAAACAAGTTTATTTGTCGATTGATTAAAAGTGAATGCAGTCCCCTACCACCTCCAGCAGTCTTGGTAGATTTCGGTGTACCTGGAACCCCTCGCAAATATTTTTTAGACGATTTTGCAGGGGCAGAGTGCTTTTTCTGCACCCGCTTCACTGGGGGCTCACCTCTCCGGGCTTGTGTCAATGTCGTGGCAAAGAGCGCTTGATCTTGCTGTAGCCATTCAATTAGCCTCCAGAAGCCTGGATGGGCGTGACCAACAAGCTTCTGAATCCCGTAATTCCATTCTTCGCAGGTGTTGTTCGTCCGGTCTTTATCTTGAAGAGTGCCGTCGTACATATTCCACCGTTCCAGGGAAACTCTGGTCGTCTTCGGCGCACAGTCAGGCAAAAGGAAGAATTCGCTCTGGGTGCCGCCGCATAAGGAGCAGAAGTATCACGGATGGGGCCTTTGACATACGTGCGATCAAAGTAGTCCAGCAGGTCGCCGATGTCACCGGTAGACTTTTCCCTGATGTAGGTTAGTCCTTCCAGCACAAGCTGTGGTGGAAGGAACGCCAGCCTATCCGAAATCCCGCACAGCTTTCTAAAGTGGTCATCTGTCTTGTATTTGTCCAATAGGCCCTACTCCCGTTCCTTCAAAATATATGTTTTTTTTTTGTTTTTTTTTCAATTCGCAACTCGATGGTTTGTATAATACAGCTTTGCTTCAGTTTCCCTTTCGCATCAACCTGAGATAATCCTTGATTTCAAATACATTTACGACGCAAGACGACGGACACAATTTAATTTTCTTAGCCATTTACTTCAAATATTACCCTGAACCCCAAAAACACCAATGAATTAGTAATGAAGAGACATTCTGCCCAACCTTAATGTGCGCGTTTAGCGTGACATAAGCACAATAAAAAAGCGAGGTCACCAAAGGGTAACTTCGCTTCGGTCTCTCTTCGGGTTCAAAAACTTCGGTTCGCGAAGTTTCTTGGACGTGGCACAAGGGTGCCACGTCAAAAAAAAAAAAAAAAAAAAAGATCTTATCAGCTGCACTCAGTTTAGATGACCTAAAGTTTGGTACCAAATCGTTGCTTCGCTGCCTGTTGCGGCTTATCCGTCCACACCTTTGCATAGGATGGGGTACCAGTTCTCCTAAAAATGGTGCAATGTCTAAAACATCCGCACTTTTTCCCAGCCCTTGTTTCGCCCGGGTAGCTAAAACAAAATGAGGTGAGCTTTTGTCCGGGTCTGTAAAAAAACGGGTGAGCTTTTGTCCGGTGAGCTTTTGTCCGGTTACCGGGTTTTTGCATCTGATAGGGATTTGTGTGCCGAATTCTTTGTTCAAAGAAGAGAGTTTAATCATGAACTCAACAATGAAGATCAAGGGCGTCTGTAAATGCCGCACATTTTTTTTAACAACTCTAGCTTCCGTCTACTAGAGGAGGGCATAAATACGATTGTTTTGTTGTCGTTTCTGTGGTCGGCGCGAGGTTATCGACTCTCGCAGTAGTGAAAATAGGGAAAAAACGCACTGAGTACAATGCTTGCGAATTTCTGGATTTTGATATTTTCCTCTCCGACCGAAGTTGTAGTGAAGATCACGTTCGTCCTGTGTACAAATACGAGCACACGACGATAATGTCAGATCACGATAGGACCCAGTGCGTCTTGAAAAACAGGTCCGGACGGCTGCCACAGATTGCAACAAATAAGAAAACCAGTACATGGTTTACTCACTATATATTTCAAACAAACGCTTTTAAAAACTATTGCATTTTTGTCAGTATACTGGTTTTCGTCAATAAACCGAAAAGAACCGAGAAGCTTATGAGTCTAGAAATATACATCGCAATAAACCGAAAACTTCTGTTCGGAATTAGAAACTAAAAAGTACGCCGAATTTCAAAATAATAAAACCGAAAAGGCCAAACCCTAGCTATATTGTCAATGTCCTGTTTTGACGCTGTACTGTTTTGACGCCGTTCTCTTCTGTCACTGTGCCCTTTTGACGCGGTGCTGTTTCGTCGCTGTGCTGTTTTGATCTGTGCTGTTTTGACGCCGTGCTGTTTTGGCACGTGCTCTTCTGTCGCTGTGCCGTTTTGACGCCGTGCTGTTTTGTCGCGTGCTATTTTGACGCGTGCTGTTTTGTCGCCGTGCTGTTTTGACGCTGTGCTGTTTTGACGCTTCTGTTTTGACCGTGCTGTTTTGTCGCGTGCTGTTTTGTCGTGTGCTGTTCTGTCATGGTGCCGACATTCACACGGCCTTGGATAGGCCCCGATGGAGTGACGGGTTAATCTTCTATAATCTTGTAGAAGGACAATAGCGACTTCCGGGGAAGAAAAACAAAAATAAAAAAAACAAAGAGTCTCAGGGAGAGGGGAGTTCCTCGTTCAGCCCTTTTTTCATCGTGGCCGGAGGCGAGACAGCTATCGGCACTAGCTGTCAAGGTTCCTAGACGGGCATTACAAACGTGGCATTAGTGACATCGACCAGGTGCTCCTTGCCAATCGTTTAATTCGTTTTAAAATTCCTTTTCGTGTCTTTTTCAACGAGAGATTGGTGTGTCTGATGTGATAATGCTCCATTGAACACAAATAGACCAAGAAATTAGCGCCGAAATTTCGTTGCAGTATCCCTTTAAGGCGATGGACTAGAAATCCACTGGGGTCTCCCCGCACAGGTTCGAATCCCGTCGAATGCGCAAATATATTTTTTTCATCGTTTTCATTATTTTTTATATATATATATATTTTTCGTCTTCTTTTTTTTTTTTTTTCCTACACGAGCACGTGAGCTCACGAGCAGGAGCACGAGCACCGGACGCTGGACACCAGAGGTACATACGGACATGGCTAGCCCCTAAGGAGCTTCGCCCCTAAAACAGCAGCAACTTGTGTTGGACAACTTGTGTTGCCCTCATCGTTGGCTGAGCGAATTTCGGGCCGGCAACACGAATACAGGTATAGCTTCGATGGCAGAGCTAGTTGCCTACCAATAACGTCTTACTCAAATAAAGGCTCGGTAAACCTTATTGAACAATATTTGAGGCTGGCGTGCAGCTATAATAATTTTATGAACGTTTTTTCTGCGTAATTTCTGAAAGCGATTCTCGAAAGGGTCACAGCTACGGTCGTGAACATTCAGACTGGTGTTGAAATTAGAACTGCCTAGAGACCAGCTCACATTACTGCTAGTGAAATAAAATGGCATGTCTATCTCACCCGCTGATGAAGTATTATAATATAAAAATAATCCAGAATGCAAAAATTAAAAAATCGAAACATTAGAACGACCATCCTGATCATAATTGTTGATTCCTGGAACTTGGAAACAACCGCTACTGGACACCTGGGCCGGCTTGCTAGAACAGCGTCTCAGCTGAGACTGGGTGAAAGAAAGCACTGCAAAGGCTGGGGCGCGCGAGCGTCTTGAGACGCAGCTTGAGTCCCACTCAGCTCGTGCGCTGGCTTTGGCAGTGCTTTCTTTCACCCAGTCTCAGCTGAGACGCTGGTTCTAGCAAGCCGGCCCTGGTTTGTTTCAAGAATACCCAGGACGTTTTGGGGAATGAATCGATCACATATAGCAGGCGGTAGGCAGATGGACAGCGTTGAAAAATATGTATTCCAAGATTGTTACAAAGGCTAATCGTGTCGATGTCGCAGTTTTTAAGCATTGTCAGTTCAGCTCAACGTGCACGCTACAAAAGGCGCTTTGGGGCCCCCTGTACTAACCTAACCCAATATTACTGTAGAACTAGGAATTGCATGAAAGAAAGAACTGGACAGAAATGCTTCATACGGTGGCGTAAATCCCGAACATATGTCAGC
>JABSTQ010002353.1:0-32501 GCA_013358835.2 Ixodes persulcatus | reverse complement strand
CCTGGACAGAGACACAAAAGCCTGACCAAGACCACTATAAAGACGGGAAATAGAATGTCTGTGAGGAATGACACACACAACTCAGATAGGCATCAATCACTCACCTTGAAAACACTTGCCATGAGCGGCAAAGAGCAAACTTCTGGCCTTGATTGGCTGGTGCTTGCCTCCAAGACCTGCATGTATAAGAAAGAACCCGGTCCTAGTCAAACTTGGGTGTTTTTGCAGAAGAGAGACAACGAAATACTAATGCAAGACCACTACACATAGGAAATGGTATCCAAGGGGAATGGAACACAAAACTCATATAGGCGGGCAATAGCTCACCTTGAAAATACTTGCTCTTGGTGGCCGAGAACAAACTCGTGTTCCTGATTGGCAGCCATCTGCTGCCAAGAATAGCTGCAGATATCCGAAAGAACCCAGTCTTAGTCTAATACAGATGCTTTGGCCGGACAGAGACACAAAAGCCTGACACAAGACAACTATAAAGACAGGAAATAGAGTGTCTGTGAGAAATGAAACACACAACTCAGATAGGCATCAATCACTCACATTGAAAACACTTGCCATGAGCGGCAAAGAGCAAACTTCTGGCCTTGATTGGCTGGTGCTTGCCTCCAAGACCTGCATGTATAAGAAAGAACCCGGTCCTTAGTCAAACTTGGGTGTTTTTGCAGAAGAGAGACAACGAAATACTAATGCAAGACCACTACACATAGGAAATGGTATCCAAGGGGAATGGAACACAAAACTCATATAGGCGGGCAATAGCTCACCTTGAAAATACTTGCTCTTGGTGGCCGAGAACAAACTCGTGTTCCTGATTGGCAGCCATCTGCTGCCGAGAATAGCTGCAGATATCCGAAAGAACCCAGTCTTAGTCTAATACAGATGCTTTGGCCTGGACAGAGACACAAAAGCCTGACACAAGACCACTATAAAGACAGGAAATAGAGTGTCTGTGAGGAATGAAACACACAACTCAGATAGGCATCAATCACTCACATTGAAAACACTTGCCATGAGCGGCAAAGAGCAAACTTCTGGCCTTGATTGGCTTGCCTCGAAGACCTGCAGGTATAAGAAAGAACCCGGTCTTAGTCAAACTTGGGTGTTTTTGCAGAAGAAAGATAACGAAATACTAAAGCAAGACCACTACACATAGGAAATGGCATCCAAGGGGAATGGAACACAAAATTCATATAGGCGGGCAATAGCTCACCTTGAAAATACTTGCTCTTGGTGGCCGAGAACAAACTCGTGTTCCTGATTGGCAGCCATCTGCTGCCGAGAATAGCTGCAGATATCCGAAAGAACCCAGTCTTGGTCTAACACAGATGCTTTGGCTGGACAGAGACACAAAAGCCTGACACAAGACCACTATAAAGACAGGAAATAGAGTGTCTGTGAGGAATGAAACACACAACTCAGATAGGCATCAATCACTCACATTGAAAACACTTGCCATGAGCGGCAAAGAGCAAACTTCTGGCCTTGATTGGCTTGCCTCGAAGACCTGCAGGTATAAGAAAGAACCCGGTCTTAGTCAAACTTGGGTGTTTTTGCAGAAGAAAGATAACAAAATACTAAAGCAAGACCACTACACATAGGAAATGGCATCCAAGGGGAATGGAACACAAAATTCATATAGGCGGGCAATAGCTCACCTTGAAAATACTTGCTCTTGGTGGCCGAGAACAAACTCGTGTTCCTGATTGGCAGCCATCTGCTGCCGAGAATAGCTGCAGATATCCGAAAGAACCCAGTCTTGGTCTAACACAGATGCTTTGGCTGGACAGAGACACAAAAGCCTGACACAAGACCACTATAAAGACAGGAAATAGAGTGTCTGTGAGGAATGAAACACACAACTCAGATAGGCATCAATCACTCACATTGAAAACACTTGCCATGAGCGGCAAAGAGCAAACTTCTGGCCTTGATTGGCTTGCCTCCAAGACCTGCATGTATAAGAAAGAATCCGGTCTTAGTCAAACTTCGGTGTTTTTGCAGAAGAGAGACAATGAAATACTAATGCAAGACCACTACACATAGGAAATGGCATTCAAGAGGAATGGAACACAAAACTCATATAGGCGGGCAATAGCTCACCTTGAAAATACTTGCTCTTGGTTGCCGAGAACAAACTCGTGTTCCTGATTGGCAGCCATCTGCTGCCGAGAATAGCTGCAGATATCCGAAAGAACCCAGTCTTAGTCTAACACAGATGCTTTGGCTGGACAGACACAAAAGTCTGATACAAACCACAAAAAGCAGGAAATGGTGTCTGCAAGAGATGAAAACAGACCCAGGTGGAGAGGCTCATTCTGTTTCACCCTAGTCAAATAGTGTAGCTCATTTTGCTAAAACAAATTAACAATGCATATTTGCTAAAAAAAAGTATAATATCTCTTTTGCCTCATTTAGCAGAGTTTACTGCCAAGGGTACCTGCACACCGGAACAAGTCACACTTAGTCACAGTTTTTTTTTCTTTTCTTTTGATGAGCGACAACAGAATCCTAAATGGGTGATGAAACAAAATATGAGCCCAGCAAGACAGGCTAGGCCGACAAATGAGGTTCTATTCTCGGTCACTTGTCATATTTGGTGGGAAAAGTAAAGTAAATTAAAATAAGGCAATCTCTCTTGCAGCCGACAGCTGCAAACGAAATTCATCTACCTCGATAAACGACCTGGAAATAAAATTGGGGGGTGGCCGAGTGGTTTAAGGTGTCAAATTTCAAACTTAAAGACTGTGTAGTTCTGGTTTAAGTCCTCCTGGTGTATATTTTTACACCTATTGATTATATATAAATTGTTTTCTTTTCGATTTTTGAGACACTAGCACATAATTTATATGCTAATTCACCTTTAGAAGCGTTTTAATTATACTCCACGGCTTCCTATACTCTGTTTCACCTCATGATGTACTGCAGAAAAGGCCACGAGCACGAGCTCCTTGCTCTGGGGCAGATCTCGGCGGCACAAGCTCTCGTGCATTAAGGACAGCTACCAACGCTATGAGCTCACACTTCTAGCCTCCGCTGCGGTACAACATAAGGTGAAACGGAGTATAGTGCTCGTAATAAATTCTCAGTAAGAGCGGCTTTCAATTATTTTTTTTTTGCTCTCGCTGCTGCTTGTTTCCTCACCCTTAAAATGCTGACAACTCGACACAAAAGTAATAAAAAATGTGTTTCAAATGTGATGACGATCAGCATTTCCAAGTTGTACCCCTTATGGTGGCATGGTCGGGGCTTCATGCCCCGACCATGCCACCATACCATACCTGAGTGCAGTGACGAATGGTCCCAAGTGCTGCGACTCGACCGTATATGGCCTTACGGTGTGGTTCGACTCATGCAGCACTTGTGCTTCGTGATGAGCCAGTGAGCGAGGTGTGACCTGCTAGAGCCGTGCAAGCCACAGCTTTACAGCCTGCAAAGGGTGGGAAGATGTGCCTCCCTTTGCAGAGCTTGCAATAGCTCACCAAGAAGCTATTACAAGCACTAGGGAGCCACAGAGTATGAATAAAAGCACTTCACGTGGGCTTGAACCTAGAGCTCCACTGCACTTGATTTCAGTTCCCTAAGGCCTGCGTCAGATGGGGCAACTTTTCCAGCAATTTTGAGGTTGCTGGCGGGCTGTTCCCTAGATTTTCTCAGATCAGCACGAATTGCTGAGATCGGGTTTGACTCGAAACGGACGAGCAACTTGAACAACTAGGAGAAGTGTGAAGCGGCAGCAGCCAATCAAGGACGCAATATTTTCACGTGACACCCCCGTGGTGGTGATGATGACAGCTAAAGACTTGCCTCTGGTTTGAAATAGATCGTTTTTGGAAATAAACTGTTTCAAAAAGATGAGTTAGTATTCTCAGCACAATTTAAAGATACAAAAACATGTTTTTTTTCGATATAATTGTGCATCTAAATAGTGCAAGAAAAATAAAATTTCATGATGATGATGGCAAGTCGTAGTAATTCAGTTCCTGCGTGTGAACGCGGGTGGCCCATGTTGCTGGTGTTGCGACATCAAGTTGCAGGCTGAAATTGCCCCGTCTGAAGCGGGCCTTATTGGCCCGCTTCAGACGGGGCAATTTTACCAAGCAACGAGGCCCCCTTCAGACGGGGCAATTTCACCCAGCAACTTGACGTCGCAACACCAGCAACACGGGCCACCCGCGTTCACACACAGAAACCGAAGTGCTACGACTTGCCATCATCATAATGAAATTTTATTTTTCTTGAACTATTTAGATGCACAGTTATATAAAAAAAAACATGTTTTTATATCTTTAAATTGTGCTGAGAATACTAATTCATCGTTTTGAAACAGTTTATTTCCAAAAACGATTCATTTCAAACCAGAAATAAGTTTTCAGTTGTCATCATCACCACCACAGGGGTGTCGTGTGAAAATATCACATTCCTGATTGGCTGCTGCCGTTTCAAACGTCTCCGAGTTGTGTGAGTTGCTCGTCCGCTTCGAGCCGGACCCGATCTCAGCAGTTTGTGTCGATCTAGGAAAAGCTAGGGAACAACCCGCCAGCAAACCGGAAATTGCCAGAGAAGTTGCCCCGTTTGAAGTGGGCCTAAGACACCCCATTGTCTGGTACCGAAACCATTTTGGAACGTTTGGGTGTTTAAACGTCGTACTAACCTTTTTACAAACAAACAAACAAACAAACAACAACAACAGAAAAACACATTTCAGAGGGAAAAGTTATGGAAAAGGTATGGAAAGGGAATGTACCATTATGTTTAGCGAAATTCGGTGACAAGACTCGGGACTTAACAGGAATGCCGTTATCCTTGGTGTGACCCCATGAGACTGTCTTGCTCCCTTTGCTGGGGCTTATGTAACTGAAGTACCTGTACGAAAAGTAGAAGAAAAACATGTGAATAACACTCATTATTCACAAGAAAATTTGTCAACATCCAAAATGACCCCTGGAGAAAATTATGCGAGGAAGTTTTCGGCCACGCTGGCCGAGTCACCTCTCGTGGCCAATGCTTCATTGCAACTTTAATTATAGTGAACAGTTATAGGGCATATTACCAACAAAGTGGAATTTGGTATTGTACGAAACTACAACACAAAACAGCAGTCTAATACAGTATGTTGAGGTACCTCTGAACAAAATCCAGGGTTTCATGGTGCGTCCTTCAGATACCTGATGTTGAACATGAAATATGTGCACCGAGGAGTGAGCAAACACTGACTTCCAATGAGTCTCAAGCACCAGCGACATGTCGACAAGGAGTGCAATAAGTAGAAAAGGTCGTCTAGAAGTGTGCAGCTCGTTGTAGTCATCTACAATCTAGGCAGTGATGAGTCGACCGACGTACAGCCGCGATTCACTTTGCGTTGATTGAGGTGAAACATGGTCAAAGAAAAGATAAAAAACGCGTCTTTTTTTTTACACTATTTGCTTTGCGCAGTTCGGCGACGTCACAAAAATCTGACTCACTCGCTAGCGTTTCTCAACTTCGTTCGGCGCCAGTCGGCACCACGGATCGGTGGTCGGCACTCCAGTCATGGTCTAAACGGGAGGAAAAAAGTACGAGCTCAGAGCCGAGCGTCGATCGTGACTTTCCTAAAGAGAAGCTCCGGTAACACTTCGGCGACTCGTCAGCTTCAAACAACGCCTCTTCGAACGAGCCCGCGAATCCACTGCGTCAAACGGTCGCGGCAGAAAGCACGCCGGAAGGAAGGCGGCTGGAGGCTGAGTATCCGAAAGAGACGCGGCGCTGGTTTTTACGACTATTTCGTACATGAGCTAACAAGATAGCGAAGCTAGCCGAGTGTGAACGCTGACTGACGTTACATACATTGGAGTACACGCAGTCGAAACGACGCCTGCAACAGAGCACAGCGGCACAGCTAGAGGCTTTCAACAGGGGACACGCGTTCAAATAAGCTGCGATTTCAAAACTTCATGTCTCCTTTCTGTCCTTCGGTGTTTACTTTGATCCGTGTACACCAAAGCACTCAATGCTGCAAGTAATAAAGTCGTGCATACGTACCTTTCGAAGAGATTGAAAGTGTGCTGGTTTCGCTCCGCTGCGCAGTTGCACGCTCGGCGGCTCGGCTTGGCGGCTCTCCCGCCGGCTTGGCGGCTTGGCCAGGCTTGACCTCGGCTACAGCGCAGGCTCGCGCCCTTCGAACAGAGGAACTGCATCCGGAACGCGAACTGGCGCGCGCGCGGGTTGACGATGGAATCATGGAAACTCATCTAAAAAAACGAGACTGTGACGTATCGTTTATTTTTCACGTCCTTTTTTTATACAGTGTGTGAATTTCGCGAAACAGGCGACGAAGAGTGGTGGGTGAAATGTGCTCGCATGTTGTCGTGGATTTTGTGTACGACGTAGGATTACCAGAAAGGTGGGTAAACATCGATAAATGCGCGTAAGAACTACATGCACGTGTCCTGTCAAACCTATTCACCCTCATTATTTTATCGTCCGAACTGACATTGTCGCGTATCGCGTTCGATTTGGGTCCCAACACCGATAGTTTCTTCTTGTATTGCGATGTTGTGTTGCAACATCGAATTGTATCGCGGTACGTTGGATTTATCGTTCGGCGATCAACTTTTGTTGCATTACAACAACTACAATAAACATTTGTTGGAAAACGATCACTTCAATAAGCACGTCGTTATTGGGCTTTCTCATTGAAAGGTAAGTCGCGGGTGTTCCAGCTATACTTCGTTTCACTTTACCTGCGAGCGAAGCCAAAGCTAGAAGCGCGAGACCAGCGCTTTTTGCATTTCTCCCCAGCTCGCGCGCTCGAGCAAAGCCTGAACGCACGGAGCTTCCGTGCTCGCGCTTCCAGTTTTGCCTTCGCTCGCACATAAGGTGAAACGAAGTATAGTTATTCTGAATGGTTTGGTGGTTGTCTAGCATTTCAAGCGCGCGAGGCTGTGTGTACTGTGTGCCGTACCAACAGCTGTACATACTTGCACTGTCGATCAATGTTAATGTGTTCGCAACGCAGAGCGTTTGTGTTCCGTGTGTATCCCCCCCCAATATCTTTCTCTCGCGTATTGCCGTATGGTAACTCGTGCTGTTTTACGTTATCATTCACGCGATGTCGTGTATGTGGGCATACCGATATCAACATGATGCTTCACGAACGCTCAATATTGTGTTACGTACGTTTCCTCTCAATCCGCGCTATATGCCGACGTAATTCATGTTGGTAACTTGGAATTCGTTCTGAGATATATGCACGCGATGTCATATTGTATTCTCCTTTGGGCCCGTGGTCGACAACCGATATTTATATATCGTGTGGCCGTACAGTATGTCCGTGTCGGTCACCAATATGCACGCGATGTCGTATTCTTTTCCAATAACCGCGCATTGTATCGGGGTATTGTGCTCCAATATAGTGTTGTATACCAATAACCGCAAATTGTACTTCAATATCCTGTTGTATACCAATAACCACACATTATGTTGGGATATTGTGCTCCAATAAGAATTCCCATCGTGCGTATTGGGTTTATCGGATAACAATAAGTTTTTATTGGTTTCCATCAACTTCATTGGAATACAATATTTCCAATAAGCCGAGTTTATATTGGCCTTTTTCAATAGGGCCAGGATTTCGCTAGGCAGCAAAATATGCTGAGGTATTTGTGAGATCCAATTCCCCTACTATTTATAAGACGTGGTTGTTTATAACAACGTCAAACGTTTTTTTTTTTTTTTTTTTCAAGTCAAAAAAAGAAAGATTGATGAGCAAAACAAAATGGAGAATATACGAAAATGTCAAGTGTTCCACCGTTACCCAAGAGATGGCGCCAATGTGTTCTGTCGACGTAAAAGATCCCCAGAGGTTTGAAGGCACTCGACCGTAAGCAGTCGCAAATGTGTGAACCAGGCTTACACACCAACGCGCGGCACTGCCGTCACGCGGTTACGATGGCGCTGCTGTCGACACAGCGCATGCGCAGACAGACTCCTTACTTCGCTCAAATTTGGTTTCGGCGTACGCGCAGTGCCTTCACCTGGCGTGGGCAAACACGCACTTGTCTGTAAACAGTTGGTCTATAGACATTTTCAACAGCCGCATTTGGCACGCTATCAAATTTGTCTACTGGGCCCTATACTTCTTTTCCTACTGAAAAAAATTATATGAATTTATCTCTGGTATGTTTACTGGACACATTTTTCATATCAGAACTTTAAATTTCATATCAGCTTCATATGTCGCATATGAGTTTCAGCTAGGCTAGGTGGCGCTAGGTAACGCCCAATTGCCGTGCTACAAAAACATTTTGTTTGCTCACGCCACCCAGAGCCGTGCATTTAGAGAGTTTGGTCAATGGGAGGCGCGGGCAGAGCCAGGGCGTGCACCAGACTCGGAAAGAGGGCTTGGCATGCTCTCTTGACCAACCAGAAGCCGAAAAGAATCTCCTAACGGTGGTAGCGAGAAACAGTTCTGGTCAAAGGTGTATGTTTGTATATGGTTTTAATAAGCGCGTAAGAGTGAAGTGTAGTAACTCTTCGTGGTTGAAAATATGGTGCACGTGATGTTACGATCATGATCATGCAGAAAGATGTAAGAAACGAATGCGCCGCTCAACTCTGTTTTGCTCAGACAGATAGTGACCGCTCGGACTGCAGATTCCCGGCCCTCGGCGCTTGGCGTAAGGATTAAGCCGGGAACACATTTGCGAAAAAAAGCCAAATTTTGTGCGAAAACCGCACACGAAAATCGCACGGCAGCTAGGCTCCTCCCTTGCTCCTCCCCTTTTCCGAAAATCGGGAGCGGTTCGAAAGATCTGCAGCGCCAGATATTTTCGCACGGCGCCTCCGAATTCGGGGCGGAGGAGCTCGCGAAAACCCGGAACAGGACGGAACGAAAAGATACGATCGGCTCGCAACATGGCGGCTCACGCAGCTTCGGAAGCAGCGCAGGCAACATTTATGCCATCCCTGCGTTCTCATCTCAACCTTCGTAGAAAACCCCTTCGTTCTCTATCAAAGGTTGGTGGTGCAAAGGCTCACGTAGCATTCAACGAGGTTTTAATCGCTCAAATTTTTAAGAGGCGCGAAATATGGGACGCCAGCTCGCCAGACTACCGAACAGCCTCCTGAAGTCGGAGCACGAAAACCGCAGTGCATTGCGATTTCCGCGCCGCGCATTCCACCTCCTGTGGCTCGTTTTCCGAAAATCGCAAGCTACGATTTTCGCAGCCTCCGATTTCTCTCCGATTTTCGGTTCGTTTTTTCGCAAATGTGTTCCCGGCTTTATGTCGATCGTTTTGCTAATCGCACTCTTCCCATAGAGAAATATAGTACTACGTAAAGAGTGGCCACTCGAGCCGTTTCGCGGCCCAGGAGTTAGGGACTCTACTGGCCGTTAGTAGGCGCAACAGTGCCACTTATTTTGAACATTTGTCAGATATATAATATTAATAAATAACTTCATTGTATAGAGTAAACTTTTAAAATTATCACGAACTTTGAAAACTTTCAAAAACGACTTCAACGGCTGTGGCTATGGCTGCGGAACGACGGTTGGCTTCGGAGTCGTGGACTCGACGGAGGGCGGATACTTCGGCTGCTTGGTCTGTGTCTCTTGCCTCGTTGTGTGGGTTGAGTTGGTTCTGCGGCTTGTTGTCTCGTGCGGGTTTCTAGACATTCTTCCGTTGCGGTCAAGGTATACGGTTGTAAGAAGTATTGTGACTGTAGTTTCTTTGTTGACGGACATTTGCATTCGGTCACTGAATTTAGAAGCGACTGGGCCAGTCATATGTGTAAGCGTCTTTCAGCACATGGTCATATATGCAACCGCCTTTCATGGAACTTGGACTGTAACTTTTTTAAATGCCCTCCATCGTATCGCATCTGTCGCTGTAAGTCCCACGGTAATACAGTACTTTTTCCCAGTGTACAACTGCTGACGCGTTATTCATACATTTTGCATGTGTATTGTTATTTTTTGTAATGTATGAATAACATACATCACTCCTCGTCTTTAGAGTTGATGTTTGTTTTGCTTGTCATAGTTACAAAAATAAATACTTTTGTGTGTCAATCCCTGGTGTCGTCCCATGTCGTCCCTTCAAGAGAGTTAGCACAAATGTGAAAATATCCTTTGCGGTCTGTGGTCAGTTTGAATTATATGTAGCGCTAGATGACTTTCCTTCTGCAGTAGAATTAAGGTATGCTTATAAAACAATTCTATTTTAAACAAAAACCATGCTAGTTACAATAACACTGACTCGTTAAACTAGAGGGCGCATGCTACTGCCTGATACAAAAATACCACCAGAATTCGCCTTGAATCCATTCATTCATCTGGCCAGCGGTTACTGCGTGTATCCATCCATTAAACACTCAACTAGGGACTATACTGGCCGCTGGGTGCGCTCGCTGACGCTGAATTGGGCCGCTGGGGCCTATGGAAGTGTCCGCTCTTTACGTAGTACTATATTTCTCTATGCTCTTCCACCATCATTTTGGATGAGCGTGATTGAAACATCACGTGTGCAATATTTTCAGTCACCGAGAGTTACTCCGATGCACTTATTAAGTTTGTTTCTCGCGACCACAGGTATTATGTCCGGCTTCTGGTTGGTCACATTCGAATTTCTGAAGACGGCCTGGAACACGCCCGGCCCGCTTTCGGCCAATGACGAATCCTCATTTGTCTCCTATACTTCCCAACAAATGGCCAAACTCTCTACCAGACATGTACAGGTTACCCAAAAAAGTAACTAAATACCGTTACTCGTTACTCGCTCAAAAAGTAACTAAATACGTTACTCGTTACCGATTCTCAAAAGGAACGCGTGAGTTACGTCAAAAGTAACGAGTTACTTTTCACGTTACTTTGACGACCGAATACACAACTGTTTTTGCTTCATGGTTTATTGTTTTCTCTTTAGTAGTCGTTGCACTTAAGCAGTAGCTGCCTCTCGAAGTTTTCATCGGTTATGTTTTCCCGCTTATTTGAAAATACGTCTCCGGTGACGCTGAAGAGTCGTTCTACCGACGCGCTCGAAGGAACGGCAGTGTTGGGCTTCAGGAAGTGCTAATGAATCTTCGAGAACTGCGCCTTCATTGAGGAGAGCGGGTAATCGGTTCTGTGCCTTCCCGTGTTCGCAACCTCCAGGTTTACATTCGGTCCGTACCCGGTTTTAGATGGTTCAACCAACGAACCTTATTGTGTTCGCTGGGTGAAGGACATTCCCAGCTGTAAAGTTCAGTACAAACGTTTATCGCTGGACACGTCAGTCGAACTGTTCGACTGGCGTGTTCAGCGATATACGTGGATGTACTGTCATTCTCTTTTTTAGTTGTTTTTCGGGTTGCCCACCTACCGTTCTCGCAATAGACGCATACGCAGGTTAGAATAAAAACAAGAGTGTTTAAAAGTAACGGAATATCGTTACTTGTTCATTTTCTAGAAAAGTAACTAAATACGTTACTCGTTACCGAAAATAGTAGCTAGGTAGAAGTAACTCGTTACTTGTAACGCGTTATGTACATGTCTGCTCTCTATATATACGGTTCTGACGCCACCATTTAGATACATTACGCATACCACTAGCATCAGCTGAACATAGGGCAATACACATACACGGCACAACAAACATGAATACAGCAGCACACCCGATAACTACCACTGAGCTCTGCGTTTCTGCCTTTTATACTGGTCATTTTGAAGGTACGGATTTTCTCGGTGGCCATCTAAGCAATAAATAATATTCCCAACATGTTGATTTATTTCCAGTAGTGTCATACCTCTGAGAGTATTTTGAACGGCTCAGGGGATGAATCTCTTAGTAAAAAGTAAACGCTCATGCCGTAATTATTTGAAAACCAATAAATCAAGCCGCTCCACTGCGGTTCCAAGCCACGTGTTTAGTTGCCCGCGCGGCACATCGTATACTGAAAAAAAATTATATGAATGTATTTCTGATATGTTTATTGGACACATTGCAAATTCAGATATTAAAGTCATATAAGCTGTCATTTAAATCACGCGAACTTGTATTCTGCATATCAGTTGACTTATGTTGCATATCAGTTCTCATATGTCGCATATCAGTTTTTGGGTATTTCATATCAGTTTCATAGGTCACATACAGTATATGTTTTTGGATAATTCATATCAGTTTCATATGTCGCATATCAGTTTTTGGTTATTGCATATCAGTTCTTATATAGATTCATATAACTTTTTTTCAGTAGGATTTCAGATTAAGTCCAGGCGTAGCCGACGATACGAGGTAATGGCACCAATCAAAAGCGCAAGTTCTTCGCTTTAAAGCGACAGCTTTACAAGCTACATTTTGCAGAGATTTTGAGCTCGTGGGCTGTCGTCGCCCCTATGGAAAAAAGAAAAACAGAAAACCTTCTCTCCCCTCTTGGCGCGAGGAGACGGAAATCGGGACATCCCGTCGGCCGTTCCGCGCGAAGAGAGCGAAGAGGGCAGCACTGGCGTCCCGCCAAGAATGAATGGCGCGACGAAGGGAGAATCTTCGTGTCGTCTGCTTGAAGCAGTTGTTTCCAAACATTCCTCCCGTTATGCGAAATCCCACTTTGACAGTATACAGTTGCTACGCGTAATGTTGGATGGTTTTAGAAACTTCCACCGCGCTTACCCACTTCACGGATCACCGAGCACTCGTGGCGGTCGTCAGTGGCATCCGCGACGCCGATCACGATGGCTATGAGAATTAACCACGTCGCACCTCCGTCCTCGGGTACGAGACGGCAGCGTTCTATCCGCATTGCGCGACCGTGCTACAGCTGTCGCTGTCATTTCTTGTCATAATTTGCGCGAAAAATACGATTTCTTTGTTGCTCGTTGGTTGAGGTTGGGGAAAAACGAAAAGCACGTGGTGCATTTGGGGGGGGGGGGGGGGGGGGGGGTAAAGAAAAGCACGAGGTGCGCAAAGAGAAGACAAACTTGCAGGTCGTATAGACCTTTTTCGTTTACCCTCATCTCCAGTCACGTAATTGACAAATCCAATATGGAAAAAACAACGAGCCATTACTATTTGGAACAGGTAAAAAAAAATATAGAAAAGTTAAAACAAGGGTGATGAACAGTCGAGATTAAAACCCGAGCTTCTCCCAGAGGTGTTGCGAGGGCAAAGCAATGTTTCTCCCGCGTAACGTAAGCGGTGCGATTCAAGATGGCGTTGCCCGCGTAGAAAAGGCCTATAGATTCGTCAAAACAAAGTTCTGACTGAAGTTTACGGACCACTCCGATTGGACTCTCCCGACAATGGCACCGCGCCTTTGTCGCTAAACATAGCATCCTCCATACTCATAAAGCCTGGCAGTTCGACGACGGAACCATAGAGTGCCCGGTCGCAGATTTGGAACGCGAGGATCTGGTAGCACAGAGCACCAAAAAGTAACAATGTGACGTGTTGGGCTAGTTCGTTTGAGGTGAACATCTTGGGAACAAACAGCGGCAAAGAAACCTGAACAAGAGTAAAGGAACAAACACGACAGGACGGCACTGAACTCACAACAGTTGTTAGTTCAACGCCGTCCTGTCGTGTTTATTTCTTTTCTCTTGTCCAAGTTTCTTTGCCGCTGTTTCTTCCCAAGACGTTCTCTTCAAAGAGTCATTTCTCGGAGAACCTGGACGTCAGTGCACAGCTTTTGCAACGGCGAGGACCCGAAACACACTTGTTCGCTCGGGAAATGTGTGTTTCGGCGTCTCGCCGCAGCGGGGCGCTCGTCACGTGGCTCTCCTCTCATCCGTTGTCTGCCGCTCCACCTTTTCTATTCCGGCGGCCGCTTCTCGTGGCGATGTGCCAGGCTTTGTCAGTATACAGGAGGCTATGGTTTGACGGGTGTAGAGCCCATGGACTGTGGAACGCGAAGTGAGCATACAGAGTGGCTCTCTTCGGCGAAGGATTAGACGCCGTGTATGGGTTCACAGACGATGGTGTCTCAGCAAGTTTCGCCTGGGTGATAAGCGCAGGAAAGGAGCGCGCTAAGTTTCAATTTAGTGGTGTTTGCATCCGAGTGTCGAGCCATACCGAAAACCGGAGCCGAACTGTTCTTTTTAGCCGAACCGGAGCTAAACCCAACCGAAATCTTCGACGCCGTCTTGGAACTGAACCAGAATAAATATAACGGTAGCCGGTTCAAAACGGTTCACGGTGTTCTCTTTTTTTCTTTTTTGGTAGTATCACGAAGTGAATATTCAAAGATAAAAAATTGGCAGCTGTGTATAGATCAACTCGTCATACAGAATTTCAATATTATATGAGAAATTGTGGAGTTTCGTGGGTCTTTTGTATTGACACTATGACTAATCATGTATTACGTGCTCACGTTACGTCATGGTGTCAAAACATGCTGCCAAGTGAAGTCACGCCACGTGGCCCCGCGACGTAGTCACGTAGGTCACTGCGTCAAGTCGGTTTAAATTGAGAACGTCACTAGATATTAGCGTTGTTCACGCCCTGATGTATCATGACATCAGGGGGCGACTTCGCACTGCGAGTCACGGGACGCCGCGACGTACTGCAACTGTCATGAGCGCGAATCGATTGCTCGATTCCATGACAATCAGCATCGCCAAACATGCGGGTAATGCTCGCGTTCAATCAAAGATGAGAATAGCCGAACTCTAACATTAGGGACTTCAGAAACCGAGGACCGGGCACGAGATTCTGCAAGGCAGAAGATCCTCCTCACCCTGGGGGAGGAGAAAACAAGCAACGGCGGACAGGGTAGAAGGGGGGAGAGGAGGGAGCGGGGGGAAAATGGGAAGCGCGAACTGGTCGTCGGTCTTTATAGGGGCCCACCAACAATTTTTTGACTGGTCTGAAGTTCACGCTGAAACTGAGCTTCATGAAAGCAGGAACACCGAGGAAAAAAAATATTACAGAAATTCGCAATATTTTGTGAGTTATTAGCAAATTAAATATTGCAGAAAACAACTTTAAATAAGCAAAACATTGCGCTTCATGACGTAAAATGAAACAGTTTAGCGATTGGAGCAAAGCGGTTGGCCAATTGGACGCGAGTTTGGTTGATAGCCCGTCGGCCATTAGGCCTCGCTGCAACCATCGTAGCTTTGGAATCGGGTTGCCATCATCGATGAATTGACCGGGCTTATCGGATTTTGAGCGCCGAATTCTTAAAAAGGAGTGCGGAGCTGGGCGTCGCGCCGTACGAGGACACACCACGCAAGCGCCGCGACGCGTCTCTGCCTCAGTCCGCTTCGACAGCCGCGGAAGCCGGGCCTCGTCTCCCGCAACTCCGCCGACTCCGCCACCGGAGTCACCTCGGCGAGTAGGAGGTACTTCGCCGCTGGGAGGCGCGCATGAGCGACGAGGCGTTGTTTTCGCCCTTTTTGAACTTTAATTTGCAACTTTATTAGCTCTATAAAAATGACTTTTTAGAGAAATAATGACGCTTAACGTGTGATATACTTTATTCCGCTTCAAAATTTCTGGGACGGCTCTCGCCAATCACGAAACCCAGTGAATGTGACGTATAGTGAAAGGGAGCGCCGTTATGCGCGCGCATTCGGCACTTCGCGGCGCCACCGTCGGAGGAGGTGTTTCCGAGTTGTCAAATTAAAATATGATGCGCTGATATTTTTAAACTCTTTCGTTGTCCACTGGGTTTCCGGGACCACTAGCGTGGAGAAACCGCAAAAAAAAGTAGACGCTCAAATACTGTTGGAGGGCCCCTTTAAGCAAACCGTTACCGCGTACCGCACTACCGGCGGAACCTCTGAAGAATGCTTTTAAGCGCGTGCTTTGGTGATACATGGATTGCATGTGACGTCATTCAAAGAGCGCTCCGATGACCACCAGAGAAGAGGGGAAGAAGGAGCTCCCCTCTTATCAGGATCCTCTTTTGTGCCTCCCAGATCTGCACAGACGTCGCTATTCTCCTCCCAGAAGATTGTAGAAGATAAACCCGTCACTCAAATTCTTACAAAAGCAGCTTCTCTCTCCTCCTCTTACATGGTGGTCAAAAGAATGCGATGTGACGTCAGTGCAACCCATGTATACCGGGGCCGTGGGGCGCGCGCTTCAAAAACATGCTTGAGAGATTCTGGTAGTGCGGTATGCGGAACGCGGTAAAAGGTTGCTAAACGTCCCTAATATGGACTTTTACCAATAGGGAAAAAGCGTTACGGCGTATCGTGTGCGCGGAACACGGTACCGCGTACCGTATTCCGCGCACTTCGAGAGCCGTGCAACCTCTCTGGAGTTTGCCCCTGCGGGCTCTGCTCCATCTTACCGGTGGCCGGGCCGCTTAGGGACGCTGCGTGCGCTGCGCCGCCATGGAGAGAGCTTCTCTGGTGGCGTACGTTCCTTGGAACTACGCCACGCGAGAGCCAATGGGAGCCTCGTTCTTGAAACTATGACGCGCGTCAGCCAATGGGAACCTATCCATTAGATTTCTGCTACAGACTACAGGCTTCGCTTCATTGAGAGAGGGGAAAGTGCCGTTTGTCGCGGCTTGAAAAACTGATGACGTCGGTTCGCTCCATGGGACAGTTAATGCTTTCGTATTAATAAGCTGCGAAACCGCTTGGCATACCTTCGAAGAGCTCGTCACTTGAAAGTCTTTCTGAGGTTGTCGCCTTCATCTATTTGTTGCTCGTCATTTTTGAGGTCAGTGTGAGCCTTCGGTTCCCCGTCACAATTTCCCCAACGCACAACACATAAGCAATATTAATCCTCGACTTTGCTGTAAACACTATTGTCGACGAGGGACGAAGTGAAATCCAAGGCCCGTGTCTCGTTTCCTCATGTCCAGCGCCCTTCACGTCGCACACCGACTGCTTCGCTTATCTTTGATTGCAAACCGTATTGTTTCTTATCAGGTTTCGTCGTCACGCAACGTAATTTGTTTTTTTTTTTAATTTTTCGATGAGATTCATATTTTGTTCTAGCTTAACCTCAGACGCAGACGACGCTACGGGCTAATGGGACCAGTCAAGCACCGCCAAAATACGCAAGTCACTAAGCCTTCCGTGTACATGATTGGCCCAGCGATACATAAACATGACGACCAGCATGATGATGCGCTTTTCACTCTAATGGCTCCATCCGCTTGTAGCGTCGGCTGCATTTGAACTTTAGATAAAATGAAATATTGTCGTTACAATCATCTTCGCCGCTTCGATCGATCACAGCAGAGATGACGACTCATAAAACAAAACAAAACGAAAAAAAAAGCGACTGAAGAAACGTTATGTGCTCGGGCAAACAGGGAGGAGCATATTCAGCATCGTCGCAGCTGCGTGGCGAAGACTCCGGCTGTTTTTCATTAGCCAGGTGCTGTGACGTAGCTCACGTCATAAAACGAAGCGCAAAAGATGTGTTGAGTTTCTAGAAGGCGTCAAAGCCTGTTCCACATGCAGCGACTGTTGCGACAAAAATCGGTGCGACAGCCGACGCAGCGAGTGCGATCGCAATGTTTGGTTTCACACGCTCCAACAAACGCGCGATTTCTGTCGGCGCAGCCGGCTGTTTAGACACGGACGCGACGCGTTTGACTTTGCCTAAAATACAACAAACACGTCTTAATAAACACAAATGCTTTACGAATACAATCTGTAACTAGAAATTTGTAATACTTAAGCATTAAACAAAAAGTTTTAAGTTTTCTAAATTTGTTTTCGAATACGCAACTATCGCGAATGAAAGCTCGCGAATGAACGGCTGGTTGATGATGAAGGCGATGAAGTGATCGCACCGACTCTGCGACAAAATACCAAATTGGTGGAAAGCAGTCGCAGAGCCTCTGCGACAGTGCGACTGCGATTTTAATGGCACATTTACTGGAAATCGCACCGATTTCGGACGAGAACCGCAGCATGTGAAACAGCCTTTAGGCATGCCCACCTCTCTCCACGCGCGATTACGACGCACAACTCGGAATATCTAAAAATTATTATGCCACGCGATGCGCCTCTTGTAATAACGAAATAATATAATCCGCCGTAATATCTGAAATACGTTGATTTAATAAGAACACGTACGCAATAAGACAACTCCCCGCATTTCTGAGTCTGTCAGCGCTGTAGTGCTTTGTTATTTGAGTCGGGTCTTTCTCTAATCCTATCAAAATGACTCGAACCAAACAAATACATCTGGCACAGTAAGTGCCGCCGGGAATCGCGACCGAAATTAACAAGCAAAGTTACCCAAGCACTCACTAAACATCGGCGTTTGAAAAAAAAAATCTCAAACCGAAGAAAAAGCTCAAGAAAAAATACATATTTAAAAAAAAAAAAAAAACTTGTAAAAACTGAAAAAAAGCGTGTGTCGCATCTTACTTCAATTTCTTTTTTTTTTTTTTTTCAGATGTGCAACGCTGCAAAAATTCGAACAGTTTTGGAGAGCACCAGAGAGATCGTCTATACCAGATGGACGGAGACAATTTGTTTGTTTGTGTCTTTGTTTGTTTTGTCTGTTATTTGTCGAACAGACCGTCCAAATGCAATATAAGATATCGCGTGGTTGGGGCACATCCCAATAAACCGATTTCCGGGAAGCCGCAAAAACTGTTGATGCGGCCGAATTGAATCTCCGCTAGAATCTTGCGTTTCCTTCCTCCAAACGCCGGCGAAATCTGATTCTGGCGAAAACATATTTCCGGCCAAACTTGCTGATCGACCACGGAGGCCGTGGGACCGCTAGGCAGTCGAGGTTTGGGCACTTTGGATTTTTTTTATTATTCTAAAAAAAAAAAAAAGATTAAAAATCGGTAATCTTTTTAAAATAAAATTGGAACACAATAATTTTCTTTCCGTTTTCGTGTATCCGTCAGAGGTAGAGTTTAAATAAATAGCGTGTCTAAGAATACTTTAGCAGCGTGTCATCGTGGTGTGCCATCTTCTGCTGCCTCCAAGCAGCGCTGCCCAATTAACACTCAAATGTGCCGGAATAGTCACTACCAAGTTGAGCAAGAATAATTAACATAATAGTCAACATAATAATTAAGCTACGGTTTACGTTCCATGAGGGCCACTCCGGTCAATATTTTCCAATTCGGGATTACGACGCAGGTCGAGTGCCGAACCCCGGGGTCCATGTCACAAACAGAGAGGAATAGAACCGCGTTCGCCGCCTTGGAACGGCGGGGCACCCAGTGCGTGCCAGCGGCGGAGC
Organism: Ixodes persulcatus; assembly: GCA_013358835.2. Taxonomy (NCBI): domain Eukaryota; kingdom Metazoa; phylum Arthropoda; class Arachnida; order Ixodida; family Ixodidae; genus Ixodes; species Ixodes persulcatus. The sequence continues at coordinate 13,356 of JABSTQ010002353.1, read as the reverse complement.
TCTGATCGCTGGTAATACATTAATAAACACAGAGGAAGCCGACCATCACTTGCACGTTCGTTGCCTAGCCGGTTCTTGTTTTGTTGCACAAGAAGACACCGGCGGCATGCAGTGTTGTACAAAGGTAAACAATCAGTTGCGGCAAAATAAACACGCATACCTTAGCATCCGCTTACTTCTTGGGGATTTTCTGTGGTGCTCTTTCTCTTTCTTCCTGTTGGGATCGCAGATGTGAGCCCTTATGATTTACTACGCTCCACCCGCCTCTGCACCCCCTGAACCGTGCGATGAGTTAGCCGTGTACGAGACGCAGTGCACACACCGCACGCACTGAACGTCACAATTAGGTTTGTCGCGAACTTCCGTCAAACCTCCATTTTTGACGTCGAACCTCAAGGTTCGACTAGTTCGCCAAACCTTCGAACTTTCACTAAGGTTCGAAGAAGTTCGATTTATGGACGGTGTTGCCCGGCTTCTACGCGTATATATTTCGAATTTTGGGAAACAAATAACTTAAAAAGTAGTATTCCACATTTCAGAACAAGGTTACCAATGTTTACACCAAATAAAAGCGAAAATGTGCGCTTTTAATGCTTTCGTTAGTCAATAATGTGAACCAGTTATGACACTACACCCAGCAAATAGTGGACTTTCCCTCCGCAGGAGGAGTCAACTGGTGTTCATTTTAATTTTCGCGCATGAGCACTACAAAGTTAAACTTCAGCCGAACCTTTGTCGAACATCATGTTGAAGGTTCGAAGAAGCCTAGGTTCCAGTTCGACCAAGTTCGACCAAGTCGAACTTGGTCGAACTCGAAGCTTGGCTTCTTCGCGACATCCCTAGTCACAATGTGACCGCGTAAACAACCGACCGACCGGACCATACCGGACATGCTCGGCACGCGACGCGCATGCGGAATGACGCGCTGCTGTCGACTTCCGGGGAGATCTGAAGTTGACGGAGCTACAAATCTGCGATCGGAATTCACCATTAAACTGTCATTGATTATATAACACCTGACCTCGTCAACTCCGATGCCCATCCGGGCCATCCCTAACCAGCCGGTCGTACCCACGCTCTCGGAATGGTCATTTTCCTGACTAGTACGGAACTCCGGGGGCCCAATTATCCCAGTAGCCTTCATATTAAGACGGCTGCTCTCGCTAATGAGAACGAATCCCCAATCACCGGGAATGCGCACGAAGTTGAAGGCAGCAAAAATACCAAGTGCCCGTTTCGTCTGGGGAATGTGACCGGTTACGCAGATAGACCAAGTTGCCGGGGTCAGCGACACTGCAATTGTAGAAAATGAAAGCGCAAAAAAAAAAAGAAAATAAAGAAAGACGTTTACAATTCCCTGTAATGCCGAATTAGAGCGCATCTCTTGAGGGGAGAGGGGAGGGTACGGAGAAGAGGGTATGCCCCTCCTCCTCCCCTGCGACATCACTCGTGAAGGTCATGACCTTCACAAGTGACCCTCATGACGTCACAAGTGACGTCATTATGGGAAACGTCCCATGATGCAACGCGTGGTTAGGCCGATGGCGACGGCGAAGCCGCTCAAGCCAGAAACGGGCGCCTAAGTGCTGCACTCTAAAAAATGCGATGTACAAGTAGAAGGACGACGCATTCGCACGCCTTCTACTTGTCTTCTACTATTTAGTAGAAAGTTGTGTACTTTGGCGAGTTGGTTGTAATTCTGTGTAACCAGCTCGCCCTTCCGAAGCTCTCACTCTCAGAAGAAAAGGGTGTATTCTTACACCTTTTGTCTCATATAAGACACCCCAAAACTTCAGTTCGACGTACAGCGGACTGACGTCGAACTGACCGTACCAACTTTCACGAGAGACTTGATAGCCGTGTGGTGCAACTTATTAAAATAGCTAATGTACGTGATACTGACTACAAAAAAAAAAGTAATAATAATTATAATAATCGGGGTTTTCTCGGCCATACTGCAAAACATCCGTGCTTTCTTTCTGTGGTCTTTGATAAGTACTTTAGCTGTTTCATAAGTTATATCGTACCGCTATCGAGCTCCGCGTAAAATTTGGCGCCGTCTGTTCGACCATAGTCCACTGTATGTCGAAATGAAGTTTTGGGGTGCAGTATATGGGACTAAAGGGTGTAAGGCGACACCCTTTTTCTTTTTAGGGTGCTGTGGGGTATACGTCCGTCGTTTTTCTACTTGTCCTTCGTGTTTTCTTGCACTTTTGTTTCCCTACAATGTACAACGAACCCGCCCAAGTGCATACCCTTTCACAAAACTATCGCGCGTTTTTTTTTAGAAACTTTCATAAATAGCGATGAGCTCTGCGATTGGCATTCTGGTATTCAACGAAATGTGTGGCTTTTCTTCGCCACAAAAAGAACGCCGATTCTGTATACACTTGAAGAAATATGAGGTGTCTATCCTTTGCCGCAAAGCACTGGGGAGAGCTACTCGCTGCATATGCAGAGGGAGTTCGTCGATGTCGAGGCGGAAAAAAAATATTTTTGATCTCAGAAGGGAGACAAAGGGTCTGCGCTGTGGGATTGCGCACGATGAAACGTCCTTGGGTTCCAATCTGGATACTAGGCAAAAAAGAGTCGGCGAGGAATCCGGCGGCCGTGATTGGTCGGCGCCGAGCTTGACCTTGACTTTTCTTTTTAGGCCAAATGGTACGTTCACACTTGCGGATCCGCTAGCGAATCTGCCCAGCTTTTGCCGCTTTGGCGAAACGCTGGGCGGAAACCGCGGCGGGGAGCCGTACAGGTCCAGGACCTATTTCTGCCACCGAACGAGGCGTTTCGCTGACCGGAAGTGACATTCTTGCGCAGTGCGACGTTGCCTACGTCACGAGTACTTGTTCCTTGGAGAGCAGTAACGCCCGGGAGAAACACCCGAGGTGGGAACTCTCGCGGCTTCTCGTCTTATTTGACGGGATGTTACGAGAACAGCTGCCGCAACCGGCGCCGCCGACGCCGCTCGAAGGAAATAGATGTAAACGCAACCCGCTCGTCGCCGCCGGGAGCGAATCCGCCCCCGCGGCAGCGTATTTCTTCTCAGGTTTATACGTACCATTACGCGGGTTGTGTTGCAGCCTCGTGCTATTCGCCGTGCCGTACATTTTAGCGATTTTCTCTCACCAAGTGATTTGTGGGGAAGTAAATGCGCCAGATTTCTTAAGAGTGTATTAAGCGTATTATTTCGGCGAATTGCAAGGAAAACGCATTCGGACCGAATTAATGCGTAGTTACCTATACAGCGGTTCAACTTATGCTGCCCTTACGGTAAGATGTGGCGCCCAGAAACGCCGAAGAAGTCCTAATGTAATGGTTAATTGGCACCTATTTCACCCACAGTTCGTATACTTAACTCTTTCAACCAAGAGCACTGTTCGCTATCCAAAATAGGTAACAAATTAAAAAAAAAAAAAGAAACGAGAAGCAGAATTTGTATTTTAGCTACTTATCTTCTTTTTCTTTTCTATTTTCCAGAACTTCACTTCGTGAGCGACACTTCTCGCAAACTTCGTAAGAACAACAATCAACGCCTTCCTAGCTGTAGCCTTAATCTGATTAAACACGCAACAAAACAAAGCAATAAAAAATACAAAGAGAGCCTGAACAAGCATCCATCCTCCTTTGCATGTTAGGTTCGTTGTATTCCACTCATCTCATCAAAATGTCTGCCGAGCTTAGCCACACCTACACAGGCTTATATATATCAGGAAAAAAGAAACACCTCAGAGCTGTTGTGACCTACGGCACACCAGCCACCACAGCTGCACCCTTGAGGGCGCCCGTTCCCCTATTCCCTGCTCACTCCTAAGCTGAGAGTCCGGTGGGAGCTACGCGGTCTCCGCACCAATCAATCGCCTCCCTTTTGTCACGTGACCTCAGTCTCAGCACGTGGGTATGGGCGGTAGCGTGATCACGTGGCGAAAGCACGACCTGGTCCAACAACCACGTAGCTTCAACGTGCACTGTCAGTACACGGGTCGACAGAGGACAGTGGGAGGGACGACGACTCGGAAGAGGAGAGTGGAGATCTCTCAAAATCTGCGAGGTCAGCGAATGCAATTAGGAACGCGTCGCCTACGCCCTCCTCATGCTCTCTCTCATCTTACCCTCTTTCTTTCTCACTTTGCCTCTTTCTCGCACTCTTTCCCAACGCACCCCACTTGACTCCGATCGATTTTTGAACAGCACTCTCGTTTTCGCCTACACGCCGAAAGTACGAGTGCACAAATTGTGCTCCGCTCGCCTTTAAGCTGACAGCGCGGTGAAAGCTGTGTGCTCGTGGGACCAGTCGAACGTCTACCTTTCGCCACGTGATCACGCTTATCCAGATTATGAAAGGGAACCCGCTGATTGGTCCGGCAGAGCGCATAGCTCCCACCGAACTGTCACCTTAGATAAGACGCAGGACATGTGCTTTCGCGCCGATGCTTCGGTGGAGAGCATCACGTGTTATGGAGGAGCAGTTGTGTGTGTGTGTGTGGGGGGGGGGGGGGGGGTATAGAGAGAGAGAGGGTTTTCGGGTAATTTCCGACGTCCCCTGCTTGTTTTAATGGAAAACATAATTTTAATTAGGCATGGCGCTCGCTTTGAAGTTATGAAAGAATTAAGGGCGAGGTGCGACCGTGCGTCGAGTGGATGCATTACAAGGTGACTGCATGCTTGCTTTGATAAAGGGTGAGGGGATGACGGGGAGAGAGAAAGGGAGCTGGGATAAGCGTTGAATATTCATAGGAGTCGCGTTCGACACGCCCGTGTGATCGCCGAGCTGAGGAATATGCCTCGGCTCTTGGGAGACTGACAATTAATGCTCGGCTGACTTCCCTGTCCATCCCCACCCATTTCCAGTGTTCCGCGTTGTCGTCGTGTTGCTCCCTCGTATTACCCTCTCGGTGGTGCAATGTTTGTCGTTAGGACGTTGCACGCGCATCCACCAGTGACTCCGGTTAGTCTAAAAAAACAGGGCTGTGTTTTTGCATTGCTGCACTCCAGACTTCGTCAAAATACGCTAATATTTTATTTTTTTTTTTTATGTAGACTGTGTTTTGCTGAATAAGTTGCGATAATCCTATCTTGTTTTTCTTATTTTAGCCAGTTTTTCTTTTCCGGCGTCTATTTCGCACGTCGAGCACGGTCCTACTCACCCCATCGCCGAACTTTCTTCAGCTATCTCTCGTATGAAGACTGCGGCACGCGCGCTCTTTGCGGTGAGAACTTTGCTAGAAGCGCTTCTGTTTTCCTAACTATGGGTAGTGCACGTGCTACCCAGGCGGTTATGCTTTCAGTTTCATACTGCATAAAAGCTTGGCAGTGCACGGGCTTGCATCAGCAGAGGAAGTTGAAGTATCCTCACTCTGGGTTGTGAAAAAAATATCGACCAGTGCAGGCGGCGATACCTAAACTTCTCGCCGCGAATGAGAGGTGGACGGCACGTTTACCGCACTCCCCGCGCGTGCGCACGCGTTTCAATGTGACGACCGGAAGTTTTAAGGGGAGAGTACTTAAACAAGTGCTGCCGCATTTAAAACGGTTATTTTTAGCAAGCGCGTTAAAAAAAAAAAAAATTAGAAATATTGTGAGTAGGTTACTCGCTGCTCTATCAGTTTCTATCGTCCTGCTATGAACTCCTCGCCCTGACGTCATCCACTATTCACAACAATGGTTCTTTTCAAGGGGCGGTGCAACGATATTCAATTTGAATGTTTTTCACTTTACATGAGCTTACTGGCACTAGTGGTACTGAAGGATACTCGCACGCAACGCCACTGACCAAGAAACTCCTTTGTTGCGCTGTAATTTCGAGGAAAAAAACCGAGTGTTTTTATTCAATCTCTCCTTCGCAAAACCTGATGACGTAGCTGGGCGGTATCAGTACCGCCCAGTGACGATATTTGAACGCGGCTCATAGATTGGGTAACCGGACAAAAGCTCACCGGACAAAAGCTCACCGGACAGAAGCTCACCGGACAAAAGCTCACCTCATTTTTTTTTTTCGCTACCCGGGCGAAACACGGGCTGAAATAAAATGCGGACGCGATGGACACTGCATCATTTTTAGGTGAACTTGTACCCCATCCCACGCAAGGGTTTACTACGGTTGATTGAATGCCATTTCGTCGAGGCATGTTTTAGAGAACGGGCACGTTTTATTGAAGCACGGTTTAGAGAAATCCGAGCCTCAGTTTAGAGATATACCGTTTATCGAAAAGGGGACGCTATTTAAAAAAGGCTTTCCTACTTCGCGCGTGTTAACCCAAGCCCCCTGCTGCGCTCCAGCCGCTTCGCGGCGGCAGTCTGCGGCGGCCCATTACAAAAATGTTAACTCACCTGACTTATCCGTACACGCCGCTTCACGGTGGCCGAATTCGCTAAAAGGAGGCACATCGCATTTTCTTTAAACTTGGTTTCTCTATAAGACCAGCATGAAATTTTCTCCTGGTGAGCTTTTGTCAGGGTCTGTTAAAAATGGGTGAGCTTTTGTCCGGTGAGCTTCTGTCCGGTGAGCTTTTGTCCAGTGAGCTTTTGTCCGGGATTCCATAGATTGGACCCGAGCATGGCGTGGACAGTCGATTTGGGCTCGTGATAATCGATAGCTGGACAAGCACTCGGGTGTAGTGGCCCATGTCCAATCTCTGCAATGACGACAACAGCCGAACCATAACAATGTCTGGAACTCAGCGCGTGTCCTGTGCCTTGCCAACCCCAGCGCATGGCTATGATCAACATTGGTGGCACATAATAGGCTCCAGATCACGTGACCGCTTGTTCTGGCTGCGAGTTGAGGGGGTAAACTCTGCTCGTTTTTCTTTATTTTTGTCTGCGACTTGGATTGCGTGTGGTAAAAAACGAACGGGTATTTCACAGGTCATGAACGTCAGGGATCCGTTCTAAGCGGTATTTGCGCAAAATACAAAAATCGTTGCATCGCCCCTTTAAGGTGCAACCCCACCCTTGGTTAGTGTGATTCTGAACCAACAGATGGCGGTGGGATCGCCTTTCAGGCCTGTACATCAATGCAAGAAATCGTGTGTGGTGGCGCTTCGATACAGTGGGGTATTGCAATATATCCTGAATTTGACATCCCTGGTCCCTTGCTTGTTTTTCTCTGCACGAGCTTTCTTTGGAACGCGCACGGCTGCGCCAGTTCTCGTGCAAGGGGGCCAGTTGCCTACGCTCCGAGCTCACGTCTCCAGCAAATGTGGGCAGAAGAAAACGCCAAAATTGTCTTGAGCCAAATGGCGAGACACATGCACAACAAAGCGACCGACGCGTTAAAAAACATAAAATTGCCTGTGCGCCGTTATCGGAGATTTCAGAAGCCAATTACACATATTTCAATGTGATCAGATTTATATTGTCACGAATGAAGGTGACGAGAGGACGAACAGTGAACTGAAAAATAAAGGTTTAATCGGCGAACTTATGCCAAACAAAAAAAGTAAAGAAAGAGCGTTGAGGCAGCAGAAAAGCATGTGGCGATTCGGCAGCGTAACAGAGAGCGAGAGAATGCAAAAATATTCCAAAAGCCGGGACTCATAATGATCAAAATAACTGCGCCGACTTGACATAACAAAATAAACAATTTAATCAAACGTTTCGTCTCCCATGCGGGAGACATCATCAGTGAAACCTTCAAGCAGGAATGAGAGAAAACACTTCGACAGTCCTATTTAAGCAAATCCGCGTACACATCGGGGAGGGGGCCGCGGTTGGAGTTGCAAGCCGATGAGTCACTTCGGATGAACCATGATTCGACGAACCTGCGTGGACCCCACCTTTGTTCACGCGCCAGAGTGGACGCATTCTCAAAGTCGAAACTGTGACCCGTATTCCAACAATGGTCTACGAGTTCGGTCTTCGCTCTTGTAGCATGCGTGGCCTTCGCCACGTCCCTTTTGTGTTCTTTTAGGCGGGTGCAGCGCTTCCGGCCTGTCTCCCCAATGTAGGATGCGTCACAGTCTAGACAGTTCAGTTTATACACAACGCCGCACTGGGACTCTGGGGGGGTGTAATCTTTAGGTTTCGAAATGAGGTCACGTAGTTTGCGATGGGGTTTGAACGCTGTGCGGATATTCAAAGGGGCGAGGGCCCTGCGAATAGACTCGGAAACACCTTTCAAATAGGGTATTGTTAACGAAAAGACGGTCAGTGTGCAGGCGAGCTGGTGAATAGTATACATCTTAAAACCTGAGACCTTGCCTCTTCTTTTTCTTGTTGCCTCTCCTAAATACCTTCAACCTTTCCAACCACAGTCTCAGGTTTTAAGATGTAGGGTATTGTTACTTGCCCTGTCCTAAGTCTTCCATTATCCTGGCTTCTTCTTTGTCCCATCTGCTTGCGCGTGTTCTCAATAAAACGTTTAGGATAATTCCGCTTCATCAACAGGTCAACAATAACAGCATCCTCAGATGCGCGCAATTGAGGATTAGAAGAAATGCGTTCGGACCGATGTAGAAGGGTTTTTACGACAGCCCTTTTATGTTCGACAGAATGATGCGAGTTAAAGTTTAAGAGATTGCCTGTATCGCAAGCTTTGCGGTACACTGTTGTATCTGAAAAAACCATGTGGAATCGCGTTGTGGTTCAGGCACTCACGGTTGAAGCGTTGATGGCATTCCAGGCGGACGATCTACCGCATGTACCGCAAAGCTTGCGATACAGGCAATCTCTTAAACTTTAACTCGCATCATTCTGTCGAACATAAAAGGGCTGTCGTAAAAACCCTTCTACATCGGTCCGAACGCATTTCTTCTAATCCTCAATTGCGCGCATCTGAGGATGCGCGCAATTGACCTGTTGATGAAGCGGAATTATCCTAAACGTTTTATTGAGAACACGCGCAAGCAGATGGGACAAAGAAGAAGCCAGGATAATGGAAGACTTAGGACAGGGCAAGTAACAATACCCTATTTGAAAGGTGTTTCCGAGTCTATTCGCAGGGCCCTCGCCCCTTTGAATATCCGCACAGCGTTCAAACCCCATCGCAAACTACGTGACCTCATTTCGAAACCTAAAGATTACACCCCCCCAGAGTCCCAGTGCGGCGTTGTGTATAAACTGAACTGTCTAGACTGTGACGCATCCTACATTGGGGAGACAGGCCGGAAGCGCTGCACCCGCCTAAAAGAACACAAAAGGGACGTGGCGAAGGCCACGCATGCTACAAGAGCGAAGACCGAACTCGTAGACCATTGTTGGAATACGGGTCACAGTTTCGACTTTGAGAATGCGTCCACTCTGGCGCGTGAACAAAGGTGGGGTCCACGCAGGTTCGTCGAATCATGGTTCATCCGAAGTGACTCATCGGCTTGCAACTCCAACCGCGGCCCCCTCCCCGATGTGTACGCGGATTTGCTTAAATAGGACTGTCGAAGTGTTTTCTCTCATTCCTGCTTGAAGGTTTCACTGATGATGTCTCCCGCATGGGAGACGAAACGTTTGATTAAATTGTTTATTTTGTTATGTCAAGTCGGCGCAGTTATTTTGATCAGAGAGCGAGAGCGGGACTGACTCGACAAGGTCGCGGGCAGCTGCTTATCTACAGCGCGTCACTATCTCGAAAGTTCGGCAAAGAAGGTTCGAGCGACGCGCGCTCGGGGCGAGGATGGGAACAAGAAAGCAGGGCGAAAGTTACGTCTGGTACAAGAATGAACGCGAATCTTTAGAAATCCGTGACCGAGCGTTGCTTTCTCGGTTCTGCGGGCGGCAATATGACGGGCCGGCCCTTTTGTCGTGCATGTGTTTGGCTCTTTGTGGATTTCCAGGAAAACGTGGTGACGTGATAGACTTGTGTTTCCAAAATTATAGCTTGAGGAATTAACTACCTAAAAAATCAAAACAAATGAACTATTTTTGGGCGGTCAGGTGTCTCATTTAGGTAGCTGGGTGTTTATTTTGACCAAAAACCACGAGACTGGAAAACACAAAAAATGGCACTCAGGTTTGGATGTTGAGTTTGGTAAACCCAAAGTAGGACTGGTGCGGGAGTCATAATAAAAAAAATGTCGAGGTTAAAAATTAACTCGCAGCAATAAATGATAAGAATTAATTTCAATACGAATCCAGTGATAAATGCAATGACTGGCCAGGCAAAGATTCTGGCTTTCGCACATAGTTTAAGCAATGTACAGGGTGTCACAAAAAAATGACAGTTTTCTTTTTTTTTTTTGCCGCAAGAATAAACTAGGCATCGCCGAACGCTCATTCTCCGCCCAAAGGTAGCACTAGAGGTCACAACCAGATGTCAAAGTTTTAGCCTGATCCGATAGCTTATTCAAAAGTTATAAGAGAGAGAGAGAAATAACTTTATTGGAGAAGCTGGTGATCCTAGGCGTCGGCCAAGAGCCCTTGGGCTCTAGCAGCGTCTTCGGCCAGCTGGATGGCCCAGTTTTGATCAGCTGGGTCGGAGCTGAGCAACACGGTCTCCCATTGCTCTACCTGAGTGATTCTGCGACCTGGTGCCGCCGCCTGTGGACAAGCCCATAGCATATGTGCTAGGTCTGCTCTGCCTTTACATTTGTGGCATTTGTCAGAATATTGCCCTGGGTAGCAGTAGCTATACGTAATCGGGTTTGGGTACGAATTCGTTTGGAGAAGTCGCCATACTACGGATTGCCTCTTATTGAGTGATGGGTGAGCGGGGGGAAAGCGGGCCCGCCCCATTCGGTAATGATTTGTAATGTCCCTGTAGGACACGAGCCGATCCCTGCCCGACCATCGGAGCGAATGCGCAAATGGGGTGTTACGGTCGATGTCTGCTCGGTCGGTGTAGCCTCGAGCGGCATCGTGCGCGCATTCGTTCCCGGCCAGGCCGGAGTGAGCAGGTGCCCATATCAGGTAGATCTTGCCGGTCCGCGCGTCGTTGCGGAAGCCAGATTTAAGGATTGCAGACGCCTCTGGTGAGATTCGTCCTCTCGCGTAATTTAGAATGGCCGACTTGGAGTCGCTCACTACGTATTTGATTTTCGTGGAGGCCGTCATTGCCAGGGCAATGGCCGCCTCTTCGCCCACCTCCGCTTCACTCGTGCGAAGCGAGCCGGAAGCGATGGAATTTCCCTGTCGATTGACTACCACGAAGGCCATGGCGTCGCGACTCGCGTAATCGGCCGCGTCCACGTACACCACGTCCTCACACTTTTCGTATTGTTTGTGCAGGGCTTTCGCCCTGGCCTGTCTTCGCTCTAGGTTGTGTACGGGGTGCATGTTTTTCGGGATAGGTGGAATGTGTATGCTCTCCCTTATTGCTGGAGGTAATGCAACTTTGGTTGGGGCAGTCCTCGGATGGGCGATGCCGAGAGAGTCGAGGATGTACCTGCCAGTCGGGCTGTAGGTTAGTCTTTCCCGTTGTGCTAAGCGTTGGGCTTCGATGAGTTCGCTGAGGGTGTTGTGGAGCCCGAGTGCCTCGAAGCGTTCGGTCGAGGCGGTGAGCGGGATCCCGAGGGCTTGTTTGTAAGCTCGCCTAATGAGGGCGTCGATTTTTTGTTCTTCGTCTTTTTTAAGGTGTAAGAACGGAGTGACGTATGTTACCCTGCTTAGGACGAAAGCTTGGACTAATCTCACGAGATTGTGTTCCCTCATGCCGTGATGGCGGTTTGCGATGCGCGAAATGAGTCGGGTGGTTTGATGTACGCTCTTTTCGAGAGCGAGGACGGTTTCGGTGTTGTGTCCGTTTGCCTGTATGCGGAGGCCAAGAACCCGGATGCTTCTTACTATGGGGATGCGTTGTGTTCCACCCGCGAAGAGTGTGACGTTTGGAGGGGTCGGATCTGTGCGCCGCCCCCGACTGGTTGGCCGGTAGAGCAGAAGCTCCGATTTTTGCGGAGAGCAGCTGAGACCGCGAGGGCCTACGTACTGTTCGACTACTTCGATGGCCTGTTGTAGTGTGTCCTGAATATGACCGTCACTGCCTCCGGAGACCCAGAGCGTGACGTCGTCTGCGTAAAGGGTACTTCAATTTGGTTGAAAATCTTCGGAAGACCAATCATGGCCACGTTGAAGAAAAAAGGGGAGAGAACCGAGCCTTGCGGCGTCCCCCTGCTCCCCAGCTTCATCGCGTCCGACTGGAGTCCCCCTATGGCGAGGATAGCTGTGCGGTCTGAGAGAAAATTGCTGATGTAGTCGTACACCCGTCTTCCGAGACCAAGTTTGCCCAGGTTCGCGAGGATAGCCGAGTGTTTGACATTGTCAAAGGCCTTCGTGAGGTCGAGCCCCAAGATGGCTCTAGTATCCAGTGGGGAGCAGTGTGCCCCGTCTATGACGTCGTATCTGAGCCGAAGCATAACGTCTTGCGTAGAAAGTTTTGGTCGAAAGCCGATCATGGTGTGCGGAAAGAGACCGTTGTCTTCCATGTAGCTGTTGATCCTGTTGAGTATGACGTGCTCCATTAGCTTGCCCACACAAGACGTGAGGGAAATGGGTCTAAGATTTTCGAGCTGAAGTTTCCTGCCCGGTTTGGGTATCATGACTACCTTTGCCGTTTTCCACTGGTCGGGTATTTGTCCCCGCTCCCAGCAGGCGTTCATGTACCGGGTGAGGGCTTCAACTGAGTCGTTGTCCAGATTTCTGAGCATTTTGTTAGTGATGCCGTCTGGGCCTGGGGCGGAGCGAGTTCGTAGGGCCAAGATGGCCCCTCGAACTTCGCTTACCGTGATGGGTCGGTCGAGGAGGTCGTTGTCCTGTCCCGTGTAGGGAGGGAGGACCTCACGCGGGGAGTCCCCGATGTATCTATCTTTAATGGACTTGATTAGCTCTGTGTCGGAGCCCTTAAATTTGTGTAAAAGTATATTGAGGTTGTGTCTTTGTGTGGTTTTGCTGTTGTCGGGGTCGATGAGACAGCGGAGAATATTCCAGGTTTTTGCGAGCCCGATTTCGTGTTCCATGCGATCGCACGTGCTGTGCCAATTTTGACGCGATAGTTGATCTGCGTAATCTTCGATGTCACGATCAAGGATAGCGAGACGCCGCCTGAGGGTGCGATTTAGCTTTGGTGTCTGAAGTCTCTGATGCAGACTGTGCTTGGCTTCCCACATGTGGAGGAGCTTTGCATCGGCCTGATAGAGCTCTGCGTCTTCTGGGATTTCTTTAGTAGCCTGCTTGGCATCCCTGCGGAGTTGTTCCGCCCATTCCTGAATGTCAGCTATCTCATCGATTGAGGGATTGCTCTCTATGTCAGAGGAAGCACGTTCAGCGGCCCGGATTTCACGGAAGGTGTCCCAATCGATAAGCTGGAGTCGTTTACCGGATGGGCGTTTAGCGGTTCCGGATTCGACCCCGATAGCGACGAGATAATGGTCGCTGCCTAGGTTTTCTTGAGTGTTGAGCCAACTGGCTTCTTTGCGCGTGTTTTTCGTGAAG
>JABSTQ010002352.1:0-17595 GCA_013358835.2 Ixodes persulcatus | reverse complement strand
AATTTCTGCCATGTTTCCGAAAAGATCCTGATACCGTTTAGATATGGCAGTGCGAATCCCTCCATCCCGCGAAGGATGCTCTCCATGGGCTCCGAGAAACATAATGGGGCGTTTTAAGCCCGAAGCTCAGCATCAGTGGACAGAATGTTCCAAGATGTGAATAACCGATGCATAACGGCTTGCCCGTTCCGTCAGAGGAACCTGACAATACCCACGAATCAGGTCTAGCGTGGAAATGTACCGGGCGGCACTCACCTCGACTCCCCCCTCTCAACAATGTTAGGGATGGAGTATGTTTGGTCTCTGATAATCGTGTTTAGTCTTCGATAATTTATGAACGGGCGAGGGTCTTTGCCCGGCATTTCCACGAGAATAAGAGGAGAATGGTGCAGTCACTTTCGGCGGCCTCTATCTCCCCGAGCTCTAGCATCCGTTTGATCTCTTCGGCTAGTATGTCTCGCGGTCTTGGAGAGACCCTGTATACGCTTTCGATCGTAATGGAGTACCGTCTGGGAGCTCGATGTCATGGCACACGGGATTAGTACGTCCAGGTCGATCGCAAAACACTCTATCGAACTTGCTGATCACATCGCGCAGGTCGCTCACCTGATTTTCAGTAAGAACTTCCACCTTTACTGCCTTGGCCATCAAGGGGGCCATATTATACAGTCCATTTTCCCCCTCCCACAGAGGAATCTCCTTGGGAACTGCCTCCGGTGTGTTCCACGCAAGACACCATCTCTTTTCTCCCCACCTAGGGTTTAATCAAGTTAGAGTGATAAATCCTGACCTTCTTCCGCGTCCCTCCCGATTGTGCAGCGTAGTTTGTGTCAGCGAGCTTTTGGAGCACTTTGGCTGGGCCTTTCCACTGCACACCTAACTTGTTTTTTTTTTTTTTTTAAACTCTCAGCAGCATTACCTGATATGCAATTTCAACTTACGGGAACTAGCTCCCCTGTCATAGTAGAGTTTCGTCTTGAGTTGCGACCTCTCTTTGTTCGCCTCTACTACTTATTTCTTGTTATGTAAGCAATCAAACAGCTTCAGCACATACTGCACCACCGTCGAGTCTTCCCCTTGGCCCTGCCATCATTCGCGCAACATGTGCAGTGGCTAACGCAGGGAACGCCCATACAATAGCTCGCACCGGTTGAAGCCCGTGGCCTCTTGTGGAACTGTGTGCAGGGCGAAGATGGTTGCCGGAAGGCAAGCCTCCCAGTCTGTCTTCAGCGCAAAACTCAAAGCTCGCAGAACTCGCTTGAAGACAGAATGCCTTTTTTTCTCTATGGTGTTTGATTGGGGTTGGTACACTGAACTGTGGACAACACGAATGCCTCATTTCTCTAAGAAAGTGCTCGTGAGAGCAGTAGTGAACACGGTGCCCTGGTCTGATTGAATTTCAGCGGGAAATCGAATACGCGCAAAGGCAAAAAAACAACGCGTCCCCGATCTCAGCCGAATTCAACTCTTCGAGAGGACACACCTCCGGGAACTTTGTTGCGGGGCACAGCAGCGTTGGCACATAGTTGTACCCCGGCTTGCTCACAGGCAGTGGACCCACCGTGTCTATGGCCAGGCGGCGAAAAAGCTCAGTGATCAGCGGCGCTTTCTTCTCATCGTGTGGCTCCCCCACCCGCTGGCACGCATCGCATCATCTCACAAAGCTTTCCGCGTCGCGAAAACATCCTAACCAGTTATATTCTTGCAGCAGCCGGTCCTTCGTTTTCTTTATGCCGAGGTGGACTAACCAAGAGCTTCCACGAGACAGCTGCAAGAGATCCGCGCGGTACTTCTGAGGAACGACGAATTGGTCGAGGACCCTGCCTTTACGATCGTACACTGTAAAAAATGGACCGTAAAATTTACGGTCAAATACCAGGCAGCTGATGCTGCCAAACTTGTACAGTAAAAATAACGGTGCACTGTAAATCTGGTTTACGATAAATTTAAACGGCGACCGTAGAAATCTACGGTCGCCGTTTAAATTTACGGTAAACCAGATTTACAGCGCACCGTTATTTTTACGGTGCAATTTAAACGGCGACCGTAGATTTCTACGGTCACCGTTTAAATTTATCGTAAACCAGATTTACAGTGCACCGTTATTTTTACAGTACAAGTTTGGCAGCATCAGCTGCCTGGTATTTGACCGTAAATTTTACGGTCCATTTTTATGCGACCGTGATACGTTGAAAACTCTTACTGGACCACACCATTATAGTAATTCGAACCGCGTAAACCATACAGCGTAAAAAACGCTCGGCGGAGTATTTTGGGGTTGTTGTGTTGCACTATTCAACTGACTTTAATTGCGCATATCTAAAGTGAATAAGCAGTCATGCACAGACAATTTTGTCTCCGGCGAGGTCGGCTGCTCTATCAGCACTTGATGCAATAATATTTCTGACACGTGCTGTCAAAGGAAAGTAAAAAGATGTTATATTTATTTGCATTTTCAGTTATATTCCGACATGTCGTCGATTCACTGAAGAACCTTCACGTTTACGTGTGTTTTCTTTTATTTTATTTGGGTTCCTCGTTCAGGGTTGATCCCAACATCTGTAAGAACGGAGTTACGAAGTAGTTTTTTTACTACCGCAGCTCATAATACGCCAGTTAAAAAATAATTAGACAATAAATACCTAAATTGGCCAGTTACTAAAGCTTTTGAAGCACTTATCTTTCGAATATGCCCAAGTAGCCTACACCCACTATTGTAGGTTAATGAAACTCCCCCATATGAACTCCTGAATTCACATAGACATTTTTTTTACCAATCTCACACCAGGTTAAGGACTGAACAGCCATTCACCTAATTACATATTTTGATGAGTAGTAAAATGCAAATAAAGAATGAAAGTGAATATCTGCCAGTTCTCAACTATAGTCTTTTATAAAGCAACACATTATACATTATATCATTCTACAATTATAATTTTGAACAGCAAAATAGATTATTCATTTTTTGTTCTCGCTCTGCACTAATAAATTGCTCTAAAATTAGTTGTCTTTATGTTAAGCAACTTGCACATCTTCGAATAGACACACTGCTAATATTATGTAACAACAATATTCAATTGAACCACTTTTAACAAGACCTCCACATCTTCGGGATATTCAAAATGTTAACGTTCAGAAAATATATCCATACTGGATCTATAGCTGCAATAGCAGCCCTTGGAACTGATTTATTTTTTTGTTTTGTAAAAATTGAAAGTGGAAATAAAAGCCTTGTTATTTTGAATAGACATTTTAAGTCTTTTTGAACGAAGACTAGTCGCCGGTGGCGTCGTAAGCAGGTACAGTCATTTCTTAAAGTATATAGCGTATCCTAAGTCATAACGGAGTCAATGCTATGAAGAGCTAACTATATTTGAATTTTAAACGAAAAGTACCACACATTAAAAATATCGTTAGGTAGCGCGTTTTCGCACACTACCAAGTATATTTGAGTAAGCGAAGGACAGGGAACACGAAATAAAATGATCAGACTTGCTTTTTATTCTACACTATCTCACCATAGCATGGCTTTAGCATTGACAATAACTTTCGCTGCACAAGTTTTGATGCAAGCAATGGACATTCTAAAACAAGGAGCTCACGTCTGGAGCAATTGCTGAAACGTATGTTAGATCAGATGAAATATACAAACGAACAAAAAAACACCAAATGATGCCAAGAAGCACAAATGAGCTCCATACCTTTGAATAAACTCCAAGGTGGTGCAAATCGTTTCTGTGTACGCAATGTTGAAAATATAGTACGCGCTGAATAGTACAGCCAGTGCGTGGTCGAACATGTGTATTTCGTCCATCACAGTTATTCCATCAATGAAGATTGAGTACATGCAGGCTGAGCAGATGCTTTCCCCTAGAAAAGAAAGTAAGGATAAAACAAAAGGCGTGAAAGTAGATATAAGATGTAGTAGATTCCAGAACTATAATTGTAGGTCAAAATCATTATAAAATTATAAGCAATATTGAGGGACTTGGGGTTCGGAAAGTAATCAATGAATGCTCACCATGAACTACAATGCATGGGGAGATGGGTGGTGCATCTTGATTCATGTCAGTTACTGACTTGCCTTAGTGGCAGGCCCGTCACAAAATTCCTCCAAAAGACCGGGTAAGTGGGATTCGTTCTGAGGCTCGGTAAATACCTGGCCAAGATTTGTCTTCTAGGGGGTATTTTAGTGTCTCTCTGACGGGGACATGCGGCGAAAACCGATCCTTTTGGCCACGACTACGCCCCATGTGCATACTCACTGTTTCCACATAAGTGCTTTCTCAAATATGCAGACCTCAACTGTTCCGGAAGAAAGACGGTAGCATTCAGTTACATAACGTTGTACAGTCACGCATAACTCGGGTAGCCTCGACTGAACCAGGCACGTTTTGAATGCTTTCAGCGAGTTTCCCGAACATGCATTGTTTGTACAAGAGATGCCAACGTTGAAATTTATAAATGGTTTTTTGAACGGTTGATACCGGCATAAGGAGCTATCCGTTCAACTTCAAAGAATAATAAAAACAAGATTGTATTTTACGGTTTTTCTTTTTTTTTCTTCCGCAGAGAGACATTCACACGTCGTAGTTATCATCAGGGGAATGCATCACGTTAACAGCACCGTCTTCATTAGAAACCGCACTAGTCGACTCAGTCGAAGGGTCCTCAACCTGAAGCGGGGCTGCAGGCGATGCGCCGTACCCAATTAACCCGTCCCTCGTAAATGCGCCCAGTTCAAATGAGCCGTGAACTATGATTTCACACCGAATACCTTAACAGTTGGAGCACGGACACGAACCCAAAATACCGTCAGTGATGTGGCCTTTTAGATGTTTTAGCAAAGCCTCTCTTGTGTGGCACTCCTCTAAGCATGCTGACAAAGTGCACTGAGAGCTTTCCAAAATCCTCGAAGCAAACCGAACTTACCCTTAGGCGTTCAAATGTCTATGTCTTCTCAGAATATGACACCTGAGAGCATCACACGTAACAAACTGGCGACAGCATCCTTCGTCCACACACGGAAGAATTCGAGAGTTGAAAAGGCGCTCCTCGAATTGCGCAACCAGCAAGCGTGCTTGAACAGAAACTACAAATTCCGCAAGTAAACATCTTATTAGGGTGTTGTATTTATGCCACCAACACACTATCCTTGCCAAGCAAGCAACAGATTGATAATGAAATACCTGTCTCGAGTATCCAGTTGCCTTCCGCTCCAAATTTTCATGTGCGCAAAAAGCCGGGAATGCCACGAACGAACGAGGACAAAATGGCGCGGAAACGGGCGGGAAAATGAACCGAACGTCCGCTTCTTCCACTTCTTCCCGCGTTGTCCCAACCAAGGGCGCTTTGGTTCCTGTGCGAATCTCGCCCGTTGCATTGTTGCTCTATTATTGGCTCTTAGCTGTTTTTTTTTTCTTTTTTTTCTTGGCTGGCGCGGCTTCGCTTGTTGAAAGAAAGAACAAAGAAAGAAGGTGAAGGGGTGAGAGGAGCATCTCTGGGTTCCCGCAGCACCCGTAGCTGCTTCCGAAGGTCAAGCGTGGTGACCAATTAGCGATGCGCGTCTTTTCTTTCTGTTTTCTTGCTCCAAGGAGTTTTGCGTTTCCCTCTCGCTCTTTTTTGCTCGTTTACGGTGCATTTCAGGTAATTCCTTTTCACGGCGTACTCCCTGTTTTTATTAGCGTATACCGCCGTAAATTTAACGGTTATTTTTTACAGTGTAGTAAAGGCGGTAGAGTACTCCTGCCCTCATCTGATATGAGACATTTCGTTTGCTGATTCCCTCTTTCGGGGTATCATGCAGTACTTTAAGGCTCGGATCACTCTTTTATCGCTCGATGAGAACCTCTCAGCCCACCTGAAGTAAGGTGTGAAAACTTCGTGAGGAAGGGGAAAGTAGAAGCCCCCCGCTCTCCCCCGTTTCGGAGACCACCCCAGCGTTTCCATCCACCCCCTACGCGGTTTGTCTTTCCGCGGGTTCCCCGGCCGCGCCACTGCGCTGTGTCTGCTCTGTTTCCCTTGTGTCTGCAGAAGTGGTCTCCGTTTTTTCGGAGGAAGAGGAACCGTCCGTGTGCGATCTACCGTTTGGTGACACTTCATCCCAACTGAAAAAAATTATATCAATTTATTCCTGATATGTTTATTGGACACCTTTTTCATATCAGAACTTATTATTTCATATCACTTTCATACGCTGCATATCAGTTACACTAGGCTAGGTGGCGCTAGGTACCGCCCAATTCATGCGCTACAAAAATATTTTTTTTACTCACGCCACCATGTAGATACATTACGCATACCACTAGCATCAGCTGAACATATACATTGAGCGCATACACATACACGGCACAGCAAACATGAATACAACAGCACACCCAATAACTACTGAGCTCAGCGTTTCCGCCTTTTATACAGGTCGTTTTGTAAGTGCGGAGGTTTTCGGTGACCACCTAAGCAATAAATAATATTCTCAACATATTGTAATTTTTTCAGTAATGTCATACCTCTGAGAATATTTTGAACGGCTCAGGGGACGAATCTCTTAATAAAAAGTAAACGCTCATGCCGTAGGTATTTGAAAGCGGTAAATAAAGCCGCTCCTCTGCGGTTCCAAGCCTCGTGTTTGTTTTCCCGCGCGGCACGTCGTATACGAAAAACAAAATTCTATGAATTTATTTCTGATATGTTTATTGGACATATTCATATCAGTTGGCAAATGTTGCATATCAGTTCTTATATGTCGCATATCAGTTTTTGGGTATTTCATATCAGTTTCATATATCGCATATCCGTTTTTGGATATTTCATATCAGTTTCATATGTCGCATATCAGTTTTTGTATATTTCATATCAGTTCTTATATAGGTTCATATAATTTTTTTCAGTAGGGATCCTCGCCCCGACTCACTACTTCTGCTGCTGTTTGACGCGCCCTTGACATCGTTAGTGCCTGCACCGCCTTTTCGCTGAAAACGAGGCTCTTCTTTCGAAGTATTTGATCTTATTTGTTAAAAAACAAATACGCGCAACTGAGTGGCGAATACCGGGAAACTACTGCTTCAATCTCCGGATTCCCAAAGAGACCCTCTACACTGACGCAAGCAATGGGGAGGCAGACTTTCTGGTGTTCGACTGCCTGCTTAATCAAGGCACACTCCCCCATGTAGTCCCCTGGTCTAACCAACGACGGGCACGTGCATCACACCTATGGTTGCTGAGCTGTCGCGAAGAACGTGGCGCGGGCTTTCATTTACTTTCATGTCATGCACGTAGGGCTCCATAAGCCTCATGTTCTCATCGTCATCAACGTAATGGAAAACAACCTTTGGTTTCCGTCAATCCGCCACGACACGGTCAATTTCCTGGCAGTTGTAGCATACACGCGGCTTAAGTTTTTCAAACGCGTTCCTTTCCTCGGGTTTCCCCTTCTCACTGACACTGGGCTCTTTAGAGCCGTCCTCGCTCGAAGGCTTTCCTTGGGATCGCCTACCTTCCCCACTGTGGTCTTTGTCGGCCTTTCCTGAATGGAATTTGCCGGTTCCGCAGGGCTTTTTTAGGCTCCCCTCTAGCTTCCCTGCCAAACAGACGCTCGTCTCCCGCTTTTCTACGTGAAGCGTACTCCTCGGCCAACTCCCCGCCCTCTTGACGGTGTTCACGTCAGGCTTGTCCTGCAGCCAGAACCTCACCGCGTCGGGGAAGTTAACTGCTGAAGGGTTACGCACACCACGACCTTGTCGTGCTCCCCGTAAACGTCTGCGCTTTTTAGCCACTCTATCAGGTTTGCACGTAGGTCATGCGCGAGCTCCGTATATCCCTGTTCTGACTTTTTAAGCATGTTACGGAATCGTTTACGAAAAGCTTCCGCTGTGAGACGATACCAGCGATACTGGCGGAGCAGGCTCGCCTTCACCGTTCCGTACTCTCCGGCATCCTCCTTGCTCAGACGCGCGACTAGCTCCGCGGCTTCACGCGGGAGGAGCGTGAGCAGTGTTTGCGGCCAAGTTTCTCACCCGAAACGCATCTTTTCGCAGGTACGCTCAAAGTTTATCATAAAGAGGCCAACGTCCTCATCCGCTTTGAAAGGCTGCATACGTTTCGACATTTTGAAACCCTTGGCTTTTTCTTAACTGGGGCGATCTAAGCCAGTCCGCCCGCTGTCGAGCTTGTTTTGTTCGAACTCCAGCTTCCTTTGGTCCAACTCAGGTTGTTTCTCTTTCAAGTTCCCGCCTACGATCATTATTTCTTTTCTCCACCTCTTTTCAGCTCTCAAAGATCTCCTCATTTGCAAGACCTAATGCCGGAATCTTATCAATGAGCTGCTGTTTCGAGCCTGCTCTTTGTACCTCAAGTCCCAATTCCCCTGAAAGCTGAAGAAACTCCAGTTTTGTTTTAATTTTACCCACTCCATGCATGCCGTAAATGTCACTGACACTCGAAGTATCCCTCTACTGAGAAGTACTATAAATACACGCTTTTCTAGTAGCCACTAAACTTCCCCAATGTCACCGATAAGCTCCTAGCTATAAGGAACGACACTTGGCGAACCCCCAAACGAAACTGAACACTCACGAAACTGAACACCATCTCCGGGCAGGACGGAGGCAGGAAACTCGAATAATCCGGGGCTCCCCGATGTGTACACTGTTTAATACATATTCACATCATTAAGAAGTCAGAGAGAACAATTTGAAGGGGCTCGCTTCTCCTTTTTAGAGGGTCCGTTTTCCCCACTTCCTCAGATAGGGAACCCAAGCAGCGGTATCTGCAGCCAATCTCGTCACCCGAAGTTCTCACACTACGAGGCTCCGCCTCCGTTGCACCTCCCCGCGCACACACACAGACACACGAAGGTCCGAGTCGTCAGGACGCCTTGAGGCCGCGCCAGGTGCCGATGGTGACGTTGATTCAAAGCGAATCCTCTGGCCATACGAACTAGCTTATCCACCAGAGGCCAGATTCACGAAGAGCTTCTTGGTTTACGACAACTTAGCTAAGAAGTTCGTAAGTTAAGAACATCGTAAGAGGAGGAGAAATCGGTATTCACGAGTGCGTTCTTAAGTGAAAGGAGGAAAGCGGCGTCCTCGTACAGAAAAACTAGAACATACCGGTACTGTTGCTATGGCGACGCGTCTTCGGCAGCACGAACAACCAATCGGAGAGCTCGGCATGGTTTGGAGCCGTTCGGAGCACGTGGATTTTTAATAACAAACACAGGCGGCCTTCCTGCCATTGCTTGTCTGGGGTTCGTGTCCGTCCAGTGATATGTCGACGCTAACATGATTTAAACGCGCCCGAATGCCGAGGCCGGGATGCGTAACCGCCTCCGTTGACTGCTACGAACTCGATCGCTACGAAGTCAACGCAACTGTCATCGTTGGTAAAAGACGGCCCATGTCAGTCGTTTGCAAAGCGACGTA
Source organism: Ixodes persulcatus (assembly GCA_013358835.2). NCBI lineage: Eukaryota > Metazoa > Arthropoda > Arachnida > Ixodida > Ixodidae > Ixodes > Ixodes persulcatus. The sequence goes on along the minus strand of JABSTQ010002352.1, from coordinate 8,176 downwards.
GATGGAAACGAATTGCCGCGGCGTTTTTCGCAGCCTCGGAGATGCAGGAGCGAGCCGACGTTTATGCTTGAACTACGAGAGGAGAGTGTCAGCAAGAGCCACGTAATACCTGTTCACACTCGGAGCGGACGCGCGCGTTTGATCGAAGTGCTGGATTCGCGCTGTTGGACCGCGAATCGATAAGCGCTTCGGGACCGATCCTTAAAGTGAAGCTGAAACACTTCTTGAAAAAAATGAGTAAGAGGTGAATTCTAACGTTATTCTATCCCGTAAATCTGAATATCACGTTCAATTTGCCCGAACATGTACCTAAACGCGAGGAAATACGAAAAACCTCCGACCAGTCGTGACGTCATACTAGGATCTTTGGGCCGTCAAGTGCGTGCCGCACGTGTGGGCAGCGCGCGCAATTGCAAGCTCGACAGGTACATTTTTCCGCACTGACCCCAGCCGTGACGTCTGTTTCTGACCTTTTTGAAAATAGCAAGAGTGCGCGTGCATAGCTTTGACAGGCGCTGAAGATGCGCGAAAGCGCAGATTCCGAAAACTCCTAGTGTGACGTCACGCTCCAGAGAGGAGGGGCTTCGGCGGTACTTTAAAAATTATTTTATGCAGCCTTCGTGCACCGAGTTGAAAAATAATCTCGATATTCGTGATCCTGAAGGCCGAATAAAGGCGATTGAAGGGTTTTTTCTTAAATACAGAACCGCTTCAGTTTCCCTTTAACGATTGCAACTCGATGCTGACGTGACACCCGGCAAAGAAAGGTTGGACCGGAATTGCGACCCACAAACTGTCATAGCGATCGCCAGTGAGGTGCAGTCGTGTCAGAATGAAAATAGAATACTAATAACAAAGTGTACATACCGTGTTGCGAAGGTAATCCATACGGTATTTATTTGAGCTCTATATCACACAAAACAAAGAGATAGAATCGATGACAGCCCCCTTTCGACGACAGCGTTCGTCACCGCTGCCTCGGAAAACTAGGAGATGACAAGAGAAAGAGATTGACCTCTTAATCTAAAATTGAGGTCAGCGATCAAACTATAATACGAAAAGGGTTCACAAGGGTCGCGCGGGCACATTCCATTCAGCACGCCAGCCGGTCATGGGCAGACGGTCTTGGCCAAGGACCGTAGCACCGCTTCGCAGAGTCGGAGTGCCTGCTAGGCCTATCTGCCGAGCTCGCTTGGTCAGGGTTGGTGGAATTGTGGCCGGTGGAGCTTTTCCCGAGTGTTTGTGGACCCAGCGTTCTTGTTCGTCGTGGTCTGTTTCAAGTAATTTTACTTTTAGAGCGCAGCTCTTAGGCGCCCGTTTCCGGCTTGAGCGGCGTCGCCGTCGCCGTCGGCGAAGGCGTAACCAAGGTCATCTCAAGGTCACGTGACCCCCCAAGGTCACCCCAAGGTCACGTGACCCCCCCCGAGTCACGTGACCTCGGGGGAGAAGGGGGAGGGGGGGGGGGGGGTCACGTGACCTCGGGGGAGGAGGGGGGGGGTCACGTGACCTGGGGGAGGAGGGGGAGGGGGGTCCGGTGGCCCCCCCAGATCACGTGACCCCCCTCCCCTCCTCCCCCAGGTCACGTGACCTTGGGGGAGGAGGGGGGGGGTCACGTGACCTGGGGGGAGGAGGGGGCCCCCCCTCCCCCCGAGGTCACGTGACCCCCCCCCCGGAGGAGATTGAAGAATGAGGGGAGGAGGAGGAGGAGGGGTATACGCTCCCCTGATTACCCTTCCTTCCTCCTCCTCAAGAGCTGCGCTCCAATTCGGCGTTACAGGGAGTTGTAAACGGCTTTCACTTTTTTCTTGCTGCTTGAAGTCGGGACACGTGAGAAGCGCACGTAGAAAAATAAACGTCCGTCGGTCGTAGCGACCGTGACGCTGTCGGCCCTGCTGATTTGATCGTAAGAAGTGCGTAAGACAGCTTCGGAGCTGTCGTAGGATTTCGTCGTAACCTGCGCAAAACTTACGAAAATTTCGTTTCGTGAATACGAATTTGTTCTTAAGTTTTGTCTTACGCATATTTTTGGCGTAAGATGGTTTCGTGAATCTGGCCTCTGGACCTTCTCGTAGTCCGGGGAAGTGATGAGCCGCTGAGCCGTTCGCGAGTCCATTGTGTGGTCGAGACGAGGTGAACTCTTTTTTTTTTTCGCCGGCGTCTCCCAGGGAGCGACACCCTTTATCCAACTCAGGGACGGGGAGGACCTTGTAAGCCACTAAGTAGCCCAGACAAAGCCGAAGGCTATGGGAACCGCCTGTTCCTCGTATCCCTATCTAGGCCTACCTCAGGCAGGCCGTGGGGCGTCATCATGTGGGGGCGCGTCCCGGATGCGAGGGCGAAGCCGTATTCCCTTGTGGACGGCTTTCCCTCGCCCTTCTCGGGTGATTTGCCAAACGCACACCCCTCGGTATCATTACTTGGACGCATCCGCCCCTCCGGGGAGCCAACCTACACCCGACCCACCCCGGGCGCGTCCATTCCCGCATTATATAAGACGGCCCTAATCCAACGGGCAGGACTCTCGCTGGGGGAGGCTCTGCTCGATGGAGCCCTCCTTAGTTTTACTGATCCTCCCTCTCCATGATACTGTCAATAGCGGCAGCGCGGACTCCGACTGGCGATCCTGTCAAAAGAGACAGCGCCGTCATCTTCAACATCGTGGGCCCTCAAGGCAAGCGTGTGGCATTTGAGTCAATAAACACGTCTTTATCCGGACCAAAGGAGTCTTCTTTGTGTTTCTAAGTGGTACCCCTAAAGGGAAAACCCATAAGGCTCTGGTGTCTTCGCTTGATCGAAGGGGTTAGCTCTCTTCAAACGAAGGAATCAGCTATCTTCAGAGGCTGTTTGAGCCACCGAGCCCAGCTTTGCTGCTTGAGGGAAGTCCAGGTGTCGTGATGTCAGCCTTTTTGCCGACGATGATTGAACATTGCTGCCGGAGGGAAGTCCAGGTGTCGAGATGTCACCCCGTTTGACGACGATAATTGCCCATCATTTAAGGTTTGCGCTGGCCATTCAGAACACAAGTTACTTTAAACGGCCGAGAGGCTTAGCCTCGGACACCGCTGCTCTTGAATAGAGAGTATTCCCTGGCGGCCATAGCTTTGTGCGAGACTGTTGAGCGAGTGCTGACGTCGAGATTCCGCAGTTCTTTCGCAACGTGTCAAACGTCGAATTTGAGGGTTTTATGTGCCAAACGAACGACGGGCATCTGGCTCGCCTTAGCGGAGGACTGAGGATTAATTTCGCCCGCCCGGGGATCTTTTGACGTGAAACCGAAAGCTCGGTTACACGTTTGTCTTCACCACAATAAGCCTCCGTCATATTGAGGGCACCTCGGCCGGGATTCGAACCCGCTACCCGGGGATTCGTAGGCCGGCGCTTTGCCTCGGAGCCAACGAAGCGAACTTTCGCCACGTGCATTCCGCCCCATCAAGATTTTCGCTCTTGTAGCCCGTGCTCGGGTACCGAGGTGGGTGACAACTTTTACTTTCTTCGTCGTATGTCCTTATATACAGTGGTGCCCTAGCGGCGTAGCTGTAGCTCTTGTGATGTGGCTGCGTCAGTGAGTCATACCTAAAGGTCTTAGCAGCCTATTATTGGGAGCTCGTTCTTAGAATGCCCTCGAAATATTGCCCTTAAATATGACGACCACTGAATACCCGCAACAACCGCACTGACCCCGCTGTGCAGTGCAGTGAGTATACAGGAGGCGCTGGGCGCTTGACGGGGGACTTAAGCAGTAAAAACCAGCGTCCGCATTGATCGTTGATACTTTTCGTGCGGGCATGTGGACATATGGCAGTAGCTCTGATGATGCAACCTGCAGAGGTGTTGGATGGGTGGATAAACGGTATTCGCTAAACCCTTCGTGTTGGGTTACAGCTAGCGTCATGGCAGTGGAGCGGTTGCGGAACTTGCCCTCGCGATATGCGGTTCCAGGTCGCCACTCTTGCCACTCGGAAATGTTGCCGAGCGTCCCTTGGCGCGCCGTTTCTCTAGCTTGAATTTCGAGACGCTAACGAGGCTCGCAGCTCCGACTCAGATGATTGTATTGCTAGAAAGCGACCAGCCGAATATACCATCAGCGTAGGGAACTCCTATGCTGAGCGACGGAAGCACTCCTCTCGACGCCAGCTCGCACCATTCCATCGTCTTTCACATGAAAAAATGTGCACAGTCACTGGGCTAAGTGTGCAGCAGAAGTGCACAGAAGACATTTATTGCAAAAGAAAGTTATTGCACATGCTTCGAATGCAATCCAAAGCCCAGTAAAAGAATGTGTAGCAAATTGCTGGGCAATGGACCCTTTCGCAGGGAACCGTTTCGCAGGGAACCGTACAGCACAACAAACCTTGTCAGCATCTATCTTCTATTTTGAAGCTTCGTTTTCTAGTATCGGTAGTATGGGGTATGATAAGCACTGAAAACCGATACAACGGCACGATGCCAATGTGTTTAGACGGGCGGAGGCATGTCGGGCTGCCCGTCATTTGTAGTTCGCAGACAACTCCATAGACGGCGCTCGTCACTCGAAAAAGATCAATTGTACTACACGTGAAACGTTCCGGTATCACTCCGGAACGTTACCGAGTCTGGCGCCCACGCCCATGTCACTCGTTATCAGATAACTTAACACGTGGCATATAAACTCGATAGCAGTTCCAAAAATGAAGATACTGGCGTTGGTCGGGTTTTAAAGTATGGTGGTTTTCCAGAACCTCCAATACTCATCGGAATCAGCCAATCAACTTTGATCGCGTCACATTTCCACCAGCCAATCAGCGTCGAGCTTCGCGGTCGTTTTTTGGGGTTCCCTAAAGGCTCTGTTATACTCCGACGTAACACGCGCGCCAGCAAACGCTGGCTGAAGTCGGCTACATCACGTCAGTCACGCCGCGCGCGTCGAAAATTCGCCCTCTTTATACTCCGGCGGCCCTGGCGGCTCCCGCGGCGGGCGTCGGTGGGCCGCCGGCGCGGCGCATGCGCAGATTCTGACTACGAGGGCACGTTTCCTGCGAGAGCGCGCCACTTCCGGTTCCTTTTCGTTTCGAATAGCAGACGAAAATTCTCGCGCTTCTTGAGCGCCAAGTTCGAGCGATGGCGTAGACGTACCTTGCACGACGAAAACTCGCGCTTGCATTGTTGGTGCACCGCCTGCGCCGCAAGCGTAGGCGGTCAATGTACATACGATACATCTTTGACAAGCGCACGGTCTACGGTACTCAAGCTTCCTCGAGTCGTAGACACACGGGTGAGGACGAATTCCCTTGATCAGCTTCTCGACGACCGAGTCCGATTCTTCAAACATGACGCCACACGGAGTGGTGCTCCCGTCGTCTGCTATTGCTCGTATCCGCCGCGCTTCAAGCGCGAGGGCTGCCGGGAGCCAGCGCGTGATGCATCCTGGTCCGGGGTCGTTGGCGCGGCCGGCGCGGAATACGGCATGCTCCATTTTGGCGTCGAGGCGGTCAGGCTGCGTCGAACGCCGCCGGTCGCGTCGGTTACGACACGACGCCGGAGTATAGAGCGTCAGGTTTTCGCCTACGTGACGTCGCTGTGACGCGCTCGCACGCGCGCACACGTTACGTCGGAGTATAACAGAGCCTTAAATGTGCAACGACCACCCTTGACGAACCAAAGAATGTTTCACTTTAATAACGACATAGCTACCAGGAGGCAATCATTAGGATACTCTCTAAACGTTTCTAGTGCTAATGAACCAGGCAAAAATGTCAAATCATTGGGCAGTGAACGCATACGCGGTTCCTGATATCCCTCAGACGAGAGCTACTGCGCATAATAAAAAATCGTTCTACAGTTGCGTAAGCAAAAATTACAGCTCGCAGAAGGCTATTGGGATGGTCTATAGAACATGGCGTTCAGAACACTGAGCGGCACGCTAGCCTCACTCGCTTGAGCTGTGCCAGTGGTGATAACAAGCGAATTCTACAAAAGTGAAAAATATAAAAAAATGTCCTCTTTTTGCCGTACTAGGTTGGCAGAGGCAATAGTGACACAAAATGCGATGTGTTAGTGTTGAGAAGCTGTGCCAGATGTGGAGACTAGATGGCGCGAAGCGGCCCCGTGTTGTGCTTAGTAAGCGCGTGTGCGCTCCGTGGATGCCTTACTTGTGGCTTGCATCTTCTGCGGTTGCAGTGTAAATGCGACTTTCTCAAAGCCTGCTGGAGTACAGTAGACTGAGCGTGCGTAAAACAGAACAATGGACCTTTTTCGGAAAGGTTGGGCGCCATCTTTTGGGAAGCGGGAGAAACGTACTGTTAAGAATGGAACCTTCGGCAACCTTTTTCGAGTTTCAACGCTGCGGAAACGAGTCCCGAAACGAGTCCCGACGTGTTCTGGACTGTCGCCCACCTGTCGTGGTCTGCCCGAAACGAGTCTCAACGCGTCCGTGACGTCAACGGGACGTGTGTGTGTGTGCGTGTGGGTTCGTGCGCTCCGGAAGGGGAGAGAGGCCTGGCCTAACTGCGGAGAACCATGGCTATGACGCATTTCTGGCTACGACGCGGCGGGCTTTGCTGCAACGCACTTGGCGGTCGCACCTGCTGCCCTGGCGGAGAGTGAGGGAGAAAACGGACCCCTATATAAGGCGGGGCGTGAGGCTGCTGAGTTGATCTCTCGGATTTGACGACTGTATCGGTACCATGTAATTAAACCGTTCGTTACGTTACCAATTCTCCCACCTCCACTGGACCCCTGGGTTCTTCACTTCGGGGAATGGTCGTCGTCACGAGCCAGGAAGCCTCCGGACGTGCGGCTTAAACCCCGCCTCGAACAACTGGTTGGCAGCGGTTGGGATCGGACCATGCGACATCGTGCTACATCTGCGGGTGAGCGTTTGGACTTTGCTTTGAGATTCGCCAGGCTTCAGATTATGGGTAATTAGTTTTGAACTGCTGGGAATCCTTAGTGTTTGACTCGTGCGCTAGGTTTGTGTACAACCTCGCGACAAGTTTTATAGCAAAGCCAAAGCTAAAGAGCAGCGATCATGGATCTAATGAGGTTACTGAGAACAGATTTATTCTGTTTATGTGAAGAATTGGGTGTGGAGGTGGAGCAAAAGATGAAGAAATCTGAGATCAGTAAAGCGATTTCAGAGAGCGCGGAAGCAGAGGAAATTAAAATTGCGTGGGAACTGCTTCAGAACGCTAAGAGTGAAGCTGCAGCAAGAGAGGAACGCGAGCGAGAACAGGCTGCAGCGAAAGAGGAACAGGCTGCAGCGAAAGAGGAACAGGCTGCAGCGAAAGAGGAACGAGACCATGAGCGAGCGCTGAAAAGGCTAGAGCTCGAAATTGAACAACAGCGATTAAACTCGCAGAACAGTAGAGTTGGGGCTCCGGTACAAGCAAGTGAGACCGAGTCGTATCAAATGAAGAAGCTCATGCAGCCGTTTAAAGTTGGGGAAGACGTGGGCCTATTCTTAGTTAACTTTGAGAGGACATGTGAGAAGTTGAGCTTCGCCCCAGAAACGTGGCCGCAACGGCTTTCGACTCTGTTGCCCTGTGAGGCTGCAGAGGTTGTCGCGCGCCTTAGTGCTGGAGACGCGGACGACTACGACAAGGTGAAGTCCAGCCTTTTGAAGCGGTACCGCCTTTCTGCCGAGGCGTTCCGTCAAAGGTTTAGAAACGCACCCAAAAAGAGCAGCGAGGGCTACTCGGAATTCGCGTACCGGCTTAAAACCAACCTGATAGAATGGTTGAAGAGCGAGGAAGTGTACGAAAGCCGAGACAAGGTAGTCGAGTGTGTGTGCCTCGAACAGTTCTTTCGTAGCATTCCGCAGTCAGTCAAGCTCTGGGTGCAGGACAGGGTGGGAGTCGACTCTGTCGAAAGGGCAGCTGAGCTAGCCGAAGAGTACGCAACGCGTAGAAAGCTGAGCGGAGAGGAAAGCGAATCCGGCCGAAGCGATCAGCGCAAGACCTTGCGACAGGGTAACGGCTCGCGAGAAAACGGGCCCGAGAAGCCCGAAGCAGGACAAAAGGTCCCAGAAAAGAGCGCAGAACACTCGAACGGAGACGAGGCGCGGAAAAGCCCAACAGGGCAGTTCGAGGCAAGGAAGCCGTTCCTGTGCTACAACTGTCAGGAGCCGGGACACACAGCGGCCAGATGTAAGAAACCGCGGGTTGTGTTCTCGTACGTGAACGGTAGTGACGAGGACCTG
>JABSTQ010002351.1:0-25143 GCA_013358835.2 Ixodes persulcatus | reverse complement strand
CGGAGTAAAAGTTGGGCTCCGGTCCGTTGTCGGCTGAGATCCTGGCCCTCATAGATCGCATGTCCACCGCTCTCGAGTTGGTGACAGAGCGTTTAGCAGCCGTCACGGGCGGGACCGGCGGCCAGTGGCAGCGTGAGCCCGAGCTAGGAGGCTCGATGACCACAAGTCCGTCGCCGACTTCTTGGCGGAGCCAGGCGGCTACACAAGAGCGTCCAGCTCTTCGGAAACCTACGTGCTGAAGTGGAACATTCCCCTTGCCTTGCCGGCAAGTGCGAGGCGATGGTGGGTGTTGCGAACTCCCTTTCCACCTCTCGAGGCGTTCCGCCGCAGCTTCCGAGGGGAGGTCCTGGCACGGGGGTTAGAGTCTCGAGTTGAGCGGGAAATCGGGCGTCGCACACAGCGCCCAGAAGAAGGCCTTGTGAAGTATATCCGGGTCATGCAGGAACCGTTCAACCAAGAGGTGCAAGCTGCTCCCGAGTCGGAGAGGGTCGCTCGCATTGTCCGTCCGCCACCCCCGTTACAACATGTATCTTCGTGCGCGCAACTACGACACTATTGAAGACCTCGTGTGGAGAACCGTCCTGGCTTGCCTGGACTACAGGGCCCTGCCCCCAGCTGCAGGAGCCTCCGAACCGCCCTGTGCGTGGACACCCTCTACGTGCGTCGACCAAGAACAGCCAACTCCGACTCGGCGCTTCCTGAAAGGGACTGTACCAATCTCGCCTGCTTGCCCCTCGCCTTGGACCCCCTTGACTGAAGTCGGAATGGCGTCCGGAGGCCCTATGTTTCTATATGAACATGGGTCGTCAAGAGTCTGAATTCCTAATCAAGACATGGAAGCCCCAGGCACGTGGGATGCCCCCCCACCCCCCACTAGAGCCCCGCATCAGTGCGAAATTTTTCCGCAGGTGTGCAAACACCTTTAAGTGGCCGGCTGCAGCCTCCCCACGGCAAATGCCGGCTTCCTGACTCTCTTCGAGATCATTGAATGGCCAAAAGTCCCAGCTTGGACCAAGAGGCTGGCAATGAGGAAATTAACCACTGGAGCCGAGAGGCAGCTGCCTACGTATGAAGGAACGGGGCAACATGGGAAACAAAGCGCAGAAGGCCGTCGGCAGCCCAGTTCTTGCTACAACTACGGGCAGCGTGTCCACTTCCACAGCCAATGCCCGTACCGGCGGCGCCGGGGCTAGAGAAACCAGTAATACCAACAGGGCCTGCGACGTTGAATCTGGAGATCTTGCCACCGTCGGCCCCTACTGGCCTCGGGATGAGTGAGTCGCCAGCACTTCTCCTTTCTGTGTCGCGTACGACCTACATATCAATACATCCAGCATCACATGACAGTTTGTCTAGTTGTCGTTTCTTAGCATTGATAATAAAAAACTGCAGTCGGGACGGCCTCCCGACGCCATCTTGACTGCAGTCAAGGGAGTCCAGAGTGGTGGGCAAGTAGGCGAGGTTGGGACAGTTCCTTTCAGGAAGGCGCCGAGTCGGAGATGCTCCTTCTTGGTCAACGCATGTGGGGGGTACCCACGCACAGGGTAGGTTAAAAATGAAGGATGAAGTTTGCTTATTGGAGACGTTTTTGAGCTGTGCAAAACGAAAGAAGAAACGCTTTGTTTCGCAAATTCTGTTCTGTAGTTAGCTTCAGGCTCAGCGCTAACAGCACCAGGGGCTGTAAGGCTGGGCCTTTCTTTCGACAAGAAGAAAAGCCATGATAATTGTTTTTATCTGCCAGGATTGATTGTGCTTATAATCTTAGCCCGAAATTTTATCACAGGCGGTAACATTTTGCTCGAATTTGCTCCTGGCGGCTATTGGCTTGCTCGACGGTCAGCCGGACGTGACCAACGCCACCTAGACAAGCAGAAAGCCTCTTCACCGTCATCACCGTCAGATTGATCGAGGCGCCTGAGTCTGGGCACGAGTTCTTTGTCAGTGTTCGGCCGGGGTTCGAATTCAATCAGAGCGTCGAAAATTGGACTCGGGCCTAATAGCTGAGTTAGCGCGATCCGACTGTGATGAATATCTTTGATTATTCTAGGTGGTGTTGAAGTGACCCCCTTTACCGGGCGAGAAGATTGCATTACCGGCACATCTCTTCCGGCTCCTTGCGCAGCGAGGCCTCCTCCAACCCCCCCTGCCGGCGTCCGAGACGCTTTGCAGGCGTGTCCAGTATTTAGCGTACTGAAGCAACAGCTGGAGAACATCTTGTAGCCATTCACACCAATGTACTATACGGAAGTTCCGGGAAAGACTGACGTGTTGCTGCATCGAATCGAGACTGGTGACGGTCGACCTCTGCGGTAAAATCCAAGGCCCCTCATCGTCCACACACGAGTCCTCATAGATAAAGCTCTACAAGAGATGATCGACACCGGAGCTGTTTGCGAGTCCCTGAGTCCTTAGGCTTCTCCCGTTTTATTGGCTCCCAAAAAAAAAAAAAAAGGCTCGGTACATTTTTTTGTGAATTATCACAGCCTCAACGCCGTAACGGTGAGAGATTCATACCTTTTCCCTCGATCGACTCGATCGGCAACACGCGAGTGTTCGACACGTTTGAAGCGCGAGCCCAGGTTGGCTGTGCTCGGGCTACAAGATTCCCCCTCGAGATCAAAATAGAACCAGAAAACTATTTTCTTTTCCTTGCCGGTCGGTCATTTCGTTATTCTGTCGTCAGACATCCTTACGTTCATAGAGTCCTTTGCTGCAGAATCATCTCACTTTGCTCAGGACATGCAATACCTGTCATCTTCTTTAATTGCTGTTCATTTCCTGATGAGTTAACACAAGCCTAGTTAAACCGCACATCACGAAGAAAGAAACAAAAACACGTCGAGCAATGAGTTTAATGCAACATTCCGCGAGGCCTGAGGTATACATTGTTGCGTCCTTCATCAGTATTTAAAATTACAACAGAGTAGCTTCAACCAATGCATTATTGACGTTTAATAGAGAAGCGTTTAAAACATTTGTGAGGTCAACGAACAAAACATGCGTAGGCCTTCTACCTAGAACACTCGTTTTTAAGTCAACATCTTCTAGCATATAAACCGTTTAATTCCGTACAAAAAATAAATAAGAAATCACGGGTCTTCTTTTCAAAATCTAGTGCAAGTTGCAATAGGTAGTCTGAGAAATAGCAACCCCGAAAACTTTTGTGTGTGTCACCTCAAGACAAATGTTGATCAGTGCAAGGAGCACATAAAGCTGAAGCGAATGCAACGCTACCCAACTGAACCGGGGGGCTTCAAATTCTTCAAAGTCTACAGCGACCAAGCCATTGTCTTTGTCGGAGACAATAACTCGAAGCCATTTCCGTTCAACAAAAATAAAGCGACAAGAAATATGGTTTCAAGTGTTCGCCGAACATTTACTTGGTGCAAAAAAAACAAAACAAAACAAGTCATGGAGTTTCACGCTGTGCTTTATTTTTAAAAGTACACACAGCGTAACTTCTATAAGGAACTAAAACAAAACCCTGGCAGACAACGACGCTGTCAATTTTATTTTTTGTGTCCATGTCGTTGGGCTTTTTTGGACTTTAAAGAATGAACCGACAAGCCCATCATCAACGTTAGGCTTTATTTTTCCTAGACGCTGTGCCCTACCCATCAAGAGGAGAAGAAAAAAAGGAAACGACTTGGAGGTTCAGTTAAATATATGATACTTCAATCGTTCTTTTCTTTTGTCGCGTAGAGACAGTTGTTTAGATGAGAAAATCGAATGTGGACTCTTTTTCGTCACGGCTCCCACCGCACCGGAGACATAAGTTGGCCACTCTAGACTATACAAACACAGAAATGACAGTTTGGGGACTTCGATATTTCTCAAAGCTCTTTAAAGACTTTTCCCGAGACCTAAAAAACCGCTTCAAAATTTCTATCGCAATTCTTTATGGCTTTAGTAATAAGAAGCAACGATCCCGACCACCTTTGAGAAGATTTCACACCGTCTCTGCCACTATACAACCTGTGACGGCGGTGAAGACAATTAAAGAAGGAACACCAGCCTAAATGCATTATATATTCATACCTCTTAGTTTCTTTTTTTTCGGGGAGGGGGGGGGGGAAGAGAGAAAATAGCTGTGCTTCGGGATTGCAGTTGGGATGGCGTCATTATTGTAAGCAGCCACTTATTCCTCTAGCGCTACGGCCTCATATTGTTTTCAATTTCTAGTGCCTCGTGCCAGAGAGGTAGCGGAGTCAACGCAGCCTTTCTTTTCAGATCCACCACTGCCGCATTGGTACCGTCCGGAAGTACTGACGTTGGACCCGCGCTTGGCAATTTGCGAACACTCGACCCTAAGTGGCCCGGGAGGAAGGCCACCCCAAGACCTTCTAAGCCTGTCCCCTGCTTTTGTTTTTGTTTATTTGAAGACGGGACATGTGTGGACAACGTGAAGATTCAAAACGTTCCACCTGTTTGCCCGCGTGCCAAATCGTCCCTGCTCATTTCCACCGCAAGGTGACCAAATGCGACTGGCCACGCGAGCGGCCAATTGCTGATAAAAGGCCGTCGCACCGTATGAGCAGGGGCTTTTTGGGTCGTGGCGCGAGGCGATAAGAGTCAATAAATGACTAGGTCTTAACGAACCGGTGCGTTGTGTCATCCTCCGAGACGCGCAAGAAAAATCCTACAACATTAAGTGCGAGTTTCCTTCTGGTAATCTCCTTAGAAACAAGAATTCTCCTGATGCGGTTTAAAACAGCTTAATGGTGCGTAGATGTGTTTAACACGTCGTCGTAATCAATACCTAAGATAAATATCAAATATGTGTGTTAAACATTTAAAATAGCGCAAAAAAGACAAGGACAATAAGTAGACAGGACAAGCGCTGGTTCATTAACACCAAGCAATTTATTGACTCTTATCGCTACACGCCACGACCGAAAAAGCCCCTGCGCATACGGTGCGACGGCCTTTGTCCTGTATACTTCTTGTACAGCGATTGTCCTGTCTACTTCTTGTCCTTGTGTTTTTCGCGCTATTTTATATATTTAACTAAGATGAACCAACTAGCCCAACAACATACCCTACTAATCAAATATGTGTTTAATCATGTTTCGATGTAAGATCAGGGGAGATTACTTTCTAAAATAAAATATTTCCAGCTGTTGTGGAGCCTCAGAGACCACTTTGACGTTTGTTTTTTTTGTTTTTTTTTGTAGAGCGCAGGTCTTAGGTGCCCGTTTCTGGCTTGAGCGGCGTCGGCGTCGGCGTAACCGCGACCCCCCCCCCCCCCCCCCCCCGAGGACCTCGGGAGGACCTCGGGTTCCTTCGGGTACCTTCGGTGACCTCTGGAATGGGGGGTCACGTGACCCCCCCCCCCTCCCCGAGTTCACGTGACCCCCCCCTCCCCGAGGTCACGTGCCCCCCCCCCCCCCCCCCCGAGGTCACGGTGACCCTTCCCTTCCCCGAGGTCACGTGATGACGTGACCCACCTCCTGATGTCACATGGCCTCCTCCCCTCAGTACCCTTCCCTCCTCCTCCTCCTCAAGAGCTGCGCTCTAATTCGGCGTTACAGGGAGTTGTAAACGGCTTTCATTTTTTGTTTTTTTTACAAGTTAGTAGTGCAGGTTATCTATTATGTGTAAATAGAGGCCGAAAACATAACGGCTTCACACAAAAATAAAAAAAAAACGGAATTCTTTTAGTTTATTTAAAAAATAGTATTGAATAATTCTGCAGTTTTGGTAGAATTGCAAATACTGTACAACAGATTTCATCAAAGTATACCTTACACGCATGCATTGAAAGGGAAGAAGATGAGTCAGACCACTTTTGTTGTTAAAAAATAGTCATAGTTCAGAAAAAAACAAAGTAAAAAATCAAAATATAAAAACATTTTTTAAGGAGTGCGTTGGTATTGCATACAATTTTTGACGAAAGTGTTACTCATGCGTAACGTACAATGTTTTACTAAACAGCTTAACATGTGTAACTCTTTAGGGTAGACCTCAAATCAAGCTGCCTTGAGGTCCACCCACTGATGTTCAATCGGGGCCAATCAAATCTCGGCGTTGTGACGTAACCGGAACACCTGCAAAAGAAGCAGACGAACTTGTGCTCCTGATTACCTTCGAATGATGCGGCATTTGCAAATATTTTGCTAGAAGTGCGAGTGAACTGTGTGATGAAGACCTAACATTCAAATCTCTGAGGCGCGGTTAGTTTATTTGAAAGAGCTGTGTTTTCACAAATACATTTTATGCCGTCTGTAAGACTGTGTTTATAGTTCAGGTAATTGTGCATGTTCACAAAATTTCGTAGATCCCTTTGATTGGGAAATCATGCGTTAGGAACAAATTGCATGCTGACAAAGCTAAGAGAAATCGTAAAGGTCACGTAGGGCTTTTTTTTCTGTGTAACCTTTTATGCGTGTAGTGAGGTTTTTATTGGGAATGATAATGCACCAAAAATTTTGAAAGCGCATTTTTTGTTTTTATAACTGGTTTAGAGAAAATATTCTACTGGTGCAGGCGAGCTGGTGAATATTAACCATGTTGGATTAACCTGAGACTGAGGTAGAGAAGAAATATCAAAACGTCTTTTCTACGTTTTGATGTTTCTTTTCTATCCATGTCTCAGGCTAATCCAACATGGCTAGTAACTAGTTTATTTAGAACCATTGTTTATGTATTCATCATAACAAATGAGTGCAGAAATGGACGAGTAGTTTACGAGTATAAAAGACTCATGAATTTGATTGATTGAACCGTTTAAATTACATTTTCTTCGACTGGAACAGTTAACATGACAGCGATTAACTTAGTCCTCTACTAGTAATATACAACATAAACATTAAGTTTATTGAACGCCGGACATTTAAATTGTGTTCAAAAGTCAGCTACGATGCACAAACATTGAATAAATTGTTTTTCCGGTATTAATATTCATCGTTTTTTGTAAAACAGACACCCAGAAGAAGAGAAGGAACATTATATGCGAGTTTATTAAACGTAACTACATGAAATAATGGGTAAGTCTTCTCTGCTTCAAATCTTACAATGCTTCTTTCTTTATTTTTTTACGCATAGTAAAAACCGAAAACCACTTCAATTGCAGCTATCGGCAACTATTTGCGCAACACATTTTCTTTCCTCAGACGCTCTTTATGCCGTACGACGAGTTAACAACCCCAAATTCGGGTGCGGAGTCCACTGAATCTGGTTGTTTGTTTCGCGTCAGCGCTTCTAATCCCGTACAAGCGGCATGCACGTAAAACGAGTTACGTGCAGAGTGCCTTCAGCACCGGCCCATTGAAAGCAATATTTGTGCTTAACCGCGGCACCATCCAGAGAATTAACGATACGGATTACGGAGCCAGTATTATCTCAACTTGGACAAGTCGAAAACAAGCGGATTATTTTAAGCGGACCATTGACGTAAACTGGCAAACATCGTACAATCATACAAAAAAGGAAGAGAAAAAAAAAAAGAAAATGCGCATCGGCAACCGCCGAAAGCCTGCCTTGCCCTCGTGAAATACCAGGAAAGTGCTTCCGCCGCAGAGAGCTTTAAAATTACGAGTTTATATATAAACACCGGAAGGAAGTTCCCAAACCCCGAGTAAAGAGTATATTCGGCTCGACGATAGGTAAACCGAGAATGAAGACATCACAAGCCCAATTTTCTGGAGAAATAAAGACGCTTTGCTGCGTCTGTGAAAAGGTGCCGTCATAACCGACCTTCATTCTTTTGTTTCCTCTTATATTGATCACATGGCTTCATCTTTACCAGAGAAGGACGGAATATGACCTTTTAGATACGACTGCGTCTTTCTCCTCAGCATTGGTCCTTGTGGAGGCTCGTCAAAGCCGGCTTCAGTGGCTTGGTATCTCGGTGAGAGAAGAGAAGGTCAGCAATGGCGGCTCTAATCTGGGGTGTGTGCAAACCACCTATACGGAGACCCCGTCTTGAAAACCGGTCAACGTCGGGAGCGATTGAATGCATAATTAACAAGGTCGCCTACTTCTAAAGAAAGTGATTGTCACGTTATTCGATAGTGGCTGGATCGGAGGGATTCTCCAAGTCCCCGAGTGCTGTCGGGCTATTAGTATACATTGCGTAGCTGTGGATATTATGATAACAGGCTCACCCTTGACCATAGTAGAATATCGCCTGCAAATATCCTTTTCTTCTTTTTTTTTTACGGACAAGATTCTTCTTTTGTATCCGATTTTTTTATTTCTTACTTTACGTTTAGTTACGCTGTCGTGATTCAGTATTAAGAACCTCTCACGAGCTTCGGACTTCTTGCTTGAAGCGAAGTTGGTGTTCAGAAAGCGAATTCCATATCCTCTCCGTTTCTTTTATTTTTTACGGTTTTTTGTTGTCGGATTATTTGTTTCTTGAACAGTAGAATTGTTGACAGTAAAGATGCATATGTTACCCTCGCTGAATTATAATGCATAGATGTATTAAGTCCAGCCGCTAGGAGACAATTTTACTGTTGACGCATGGGCCCTTCGTACTTTAAATATCAGTTCGCATGACATCTTTTTTTTTTTCATTTTTGACAGGGTGTTTTTGGTGCTCAATATTATTTCGGGTTCTGCATGTGTGAGGATGCGACTGAAAACTGAGAAACATTTCATTGAATCCTTTCAACGACTGGCTAAAGCACGCGCTCTGCTGTTTTAATATTGTGCTTTTTTATTTTCAGTGGGTCGATTCACAGCACTTGTTTGCGTGTGTGCGTGTGCGTCTGTGCGCGTCTGCGCGTGTCTGCTTTGGTTTGCTTGCGTGCGTGCGTGCGTGCGAGGGCGTGTGTATTTACGTGTGTGCATGCACATGTGTGTGCGTGTGTGTGCGTGTGGTGGGAGGGGGAGGGTTGTTGTGAAACGCATTACTGGTTCAACTATGCGGCTTGGTTCAACTCTACTCAGTTATTAAAGACGTAATATTTCACGTTTTCAAAAAGACATTTTATACAGTGTTTTTTCCCCCTCAAGCTGCGTTTTGATTGTGAATTCCCTAATCCGTCCGAGGGAATCTGATTAGCATGCAACGTGATCTGGGTTAACCTAATTAAAACTACAGTGCCACGTTAACTGTATCCACATAAGTTAAATTTGATTAAAAACAAATAATTTATCTTGGAACATGGTGGAGTCTCCGTGCTCTAGATTTAATCAACCTGTAAATTATTGCATCAGGTCTTGTAGATAATTATGTTGGCATAAAGTTTATAAAGTTTTACTTAATTCGTTTTAAAAATATGGTGGGTACGACCCTTGGAGAATTACGGGAAGAGGGCTCTGTTTGAAGGATAGCCTTTAGAAATGCGCAGGCCGTTCTCAAGGGGAGTCCTTTATAATTATATTTACCTGATGCAAAAATTGGGATTTTCGTAATCACGTAACCCGTGCTCCGATTTGGGTCATTTAAGTATTAAAATAGATTTATTTTTCAAAGTAAAATGTTCTGCATAGGAGAGATTTTACAGATTTTTGTTTTTGTTTTATTACTTGCCCTTTCCCAGTTATATACTACGTGCAGAGGATGGAAAATCTCAAATATGTTTTCTGGGGACGCTTCATCAGAAGCAGATTTAAATTAACAAGATAAACGACTCTGATATTTCATTGATTTCACATTAGTTGAAAAACCGTTTTATGCATTTGCGAAGCCGCCAATAAACTTTTAAGGTGGGCTGGTATGCTTTCCAGATATTTATAGCATCACGTGGCGCTTCAATGTGTAAAAACATAATTTCACCAGCGCCATAAATTGATAAACTATCCGGAATTAGATTTATGACGAAAGTGGCTTGACTTTCTTAACAAATATATTAACTCTTTATATTCCAAATACCGATCAATTGAACAAAGTAAGACAACAAACTCTAATAAGGCGACTCAAATACTGGAGCAGAAATGCATGGAAGCGAACTGAGATTTCGCGTGTGTGCGTGACGTAGCGTGACGTAGCGTGACGTGGCCTTGCGTACCGTGGCTTAGCATTGCCTAGCGTAGCACGGCGTGGCACAAGTGAAGGGGGAAGGAGATAAAAGTAGAGAAGGTACCCTGGCCTTTTCGACATTCGCACATGTTGCTCTCTATGTGTTCTATCGGTCGACTATTAACCCCGCGCGCGTTGACAGACCACGTGAGGAATCTCTGCATGACGCTCCCTCGTCTCACTTTGTGCATCCTCTGTGCCGTCGCACGAAATAAGAGGATGGCGAGGAACGCCGACTCGATCAGTACCGGTTTCACTCTAGAACTTCTAACGGGTGCTCAAGAAGAAGCCATACCAAGAAGAATAACTTCCGCTTTCCGCTACTTAAGCGACTCTTTCAATTTTCATTTGGGCAATCGCTTGCCTCTTCCGAGACAATTTTTGTTTCGTTTCCCCATTTAATGGAACTGCAACCGAAACAGTAGGGCTTCTCTCCACGAAATTGACTTTGAGGCGAAAGGAGACAGAATAGATTCACTTTTCATCTGAAACGAGGCAATTGGACCAGCGAAATAAATATACAACATCTGAGGGGTCTTTCTTTTCTCCTGTTTTGCCGTGTTATTTCTGCTTCTGTGACACTTTCTATATTATGAAAAATGTAGAATTTATTTTTAGAAAGGGATTCGGCTCAAATATGTTTCTATAAGTGTTTCTAAAAAAAAACAGAAAACAAGAGTTTTTGTTTGTTTCAAGAGCTTTTGGAAAAAGAGGAAAATGGTGGTACTGCTGGAAGAAAAAGCAAACGGTCAAAAGCATTCGGTTCTTAATTCTCGCAGATGAATCCGTGTCTCTAAAGCTCATAAGCACAACTAATACAAGTACACGTGGAGACAAACAGTGAGAGGAATACCGGAGCACAACGATTCCGTTCCGCATGCCGGGAAGCGTCGTACTGCGTCCCACGCGGCGGCGTGTGCTTCCAGAACACCTCTGATTAGATACATTTTGTTTACGTGCTTTAATAAGACAGATAGGGAACGTCAGAATGACAAGGTGGAGTGGTGGAGTGGTTAGCACAACCGACCGGACATTGGGAAGTCCTGACTTAAAATTTCAACTCCGCCAAAGATTTGTCATTTGGTGGCTTCGTAAACTTTGATTTCTTCGATCAAGTACGGTTCATATATTTGCATATCTTTTTTTTATTATTTCTTATTTGGAGACCACGTACGATGAAGAAAGAGCTCGTGATATCTTTTAAAAAAGTTATACCGCCGGATACCCCCTTCATTTGCGTGTCTTTCTCTGTGTGTGTTGCAGCAAACTTAGACTTTAAGACTCTTGTGTTAGTTTTCAACAAAATATTTCAATTTGTCAACGCAACTCATGACACATTTCTAGTAGCAACTGATATTATTTTTATTTTTGTCTTTCATGAAAGAAATGTTAGAATTGTTTGGAGGCAGTGTTTGCTAAGGTTTATTACTCCAACGAAATTCCACTACTGGCGAGTCTACAGGATATTTGGTTCGCATCACAAAGGAATCATTTAGTAAAACCTTACATATTTTGAGAAGAAGTTCTCTAAACTAGTTTTGAAGTCGATAGCAACTTGCGTTTAGTTATCATACTTGCACGACGCTACTTAATCGAACTCTAACGTGCAAGGCCTTCAGTAGAAATAAACTAGAAATAACGGAGAATGTACAGGCGAGGTTGTGCACATTCAACACCTTGGAAACCCAAGACCAGAGGCAAAAAGAGCGATCGTTGTGCGTGTCGTCCCTCTTTTTGTCCCTGGTCTGGGGTTTCCAAGATGTTCAAGTAAGTTGGCTTCATTCGAATACGGTAAATTATATCTTTCAGAAAAAAAAACGCACCTGCATGAGAAACAGGAGACTCATCGTGCCAACCTGCCGGCGTGCAGAATGTTGCAATCATTTTAAAAGTACTCTTTTCACTAACACTATTGTACAGTTCTCGATTTTTTTTTAAATAATAGGGACTTTTAGGAAACCGTTACCGTGTTCCGCGTGCCACATTACCAGCGCCTTTGAAGAATGCTTTTAAACGTGCGTCCGGGGTGATACCATTAACCGCGGAGCACGCGCTTAAATGCACACTTCAAAGGCTCGAGTAGTGTGGTATGTGGAACGCGGTAACGGTTTGCTAAAAGCCCCTAATAATAGGGAGTTTTTGTAGACCGCGTTTCCCACTCCGCTTAGCCCTCCGCAACGAAGAAGCCGCTAATGCGCCTGCGCGCCGATGGCCTTGACTGTAGAGTTCCGGGTAGCGTAGCGTGTTGCGGAGAGCTTTGCGGGACGGCGAAAGCGATCTACGAAAGCTCCCTATTACCCATGCGTTGACCGACGTGCCGGTCAGAGTCGTATCATGATCATGGCGCGGTGCGGCGATGTGTGTGTGCGTGTACGCCATTGGCGTAGCCAGTATTTTATTTGGAGGGGGGGGGGGGGTCCAATGACATACATCACCCCCCCCTCCCGCCCCCTTTCCAATGACGAAGCAGGGTGAGCTCTGTGGTACGGACGCTCACACAAAGATTAGCGAGGCGCTGTTAAGATGAAAGGGGTAAAGCTGCGTTGTCATTTTTGATAACGGAGCAGGCTTCATTTACAGGAATACGGGCGTGGTGGCTCAGTGTTCTGCTGCCGTCGTAGTTGCGGCCCGCCAACTTTGAAAGCTTCCTCATAGCACACAACTCCCTCCGCTTTTTGAGGTACCACTGCATTACCAACGCGTGAAGGCCAAACAAAACACAAGGATAGCTTTAGACCAGTGTCTGCTCTGTGCCATGGGTGCCGCCATGTTTGTTTATGCTGACACAATGAAATGGTAAAAGGGGGGGCGGGGTGGGGCTGCGCTTTTAGCGAGACTCTGTTTTTTTTTAGTTTTCTTTTATAAACCTTCGCACATATTGTAGTGCAAGAACGTCGGAAAGTTATAGTTTCGAAGCTCCAAGAAGAACACCAATGCCAAGAATGCTGTAAAGAGCAAAAGCCTTGTTTTATGCACTGCCCTTCTCTTCACAAGAGCCTGCGCTTGAGAATATTATCGCACATTTTTATCGCTAGGGGCTAGGATTTCGGACACTGGCCTATAGGCAATCTGCAATGCTGTTTAGTTTGACGCTATCTAGCGACTCAAGCAAGAAACATTGGGTATGCCTGAGAGTGGCAGCTGCATTGTTCAAACGTGAGCTATTACTCTAGTGGCGCAGCTATAGCCTAGTGTCTGAAGCAAGAAATACTGGGTAGGCCAGGAAGCCGTTATCGCATAACATGCAAGTACGGCGGAAGCTGCGGCCTGGCGGGCCAATCGGAACGTGACTAACATAATAATAACTGTGGTTGTGTGCATATTTAAACAGCGTGTAGTTGGTCAGCCATTTCAAATTTGTGACGAGTCACTCGCCGGGAACGTGACTACGTATCACCGGAGTGCGCTTTTACTGCTAAGAAGTATCAGGCTTTTCGCTGCGTCATTCTTCAATATGTGTGCGTTGCGCTCGTATTCGTAGCGAATATCGAAGCCGTCGGCACGCAACGGGGGGCTTATAGATCACCCTTTGCAAAGTTACACCGAGACACAGTATAACTTTGTTCTTTCAATCTACTGGCGCCACCTGGCTGTTACCGGCAGGCTATACTGTCACAGGAAATTAAGCAGCGAAAAAAAGTCTCGACGCTGAAAAATCAGAGCAACCGTCCTCGCACAAACACTAGGGGCCCATACATAGGGCGGCGGTAATTCTGAACAATAATAAAGCCAAAATCCATTATCTTTAACGGTTTAAAAAACATCGTGCTGCAGAACAAGATGCCGAATGAAAGAGAGTC
This sequence comes from Ixodes persulcatus, assembly GCA_013358835.2. NCBI lineage: Eukaryota > Metazoa > Arthropoda > Arachnida > Ixodida > Ixodidae > Ixodes > Ixodes persulcatus. The sequence goes on along the minus strand of JABSTQ010002351.1, from coordinate 11,373 downwards.
TAATTTGGCTAGGTGGATTTATCTTGCAGTGTGGTCCAAAGGCAGCAGCGGCATATCCTCGGGGCAATGAGAAGTCGTCAGTCAGAACACGTCGTTTCGTCACTCAGAGAAATGACATCACACACCACAAAGAAACACGCAAACCACGCGTCGAACGTGGTAACAAACTTGAATACCCTTGCGCCTATGCATAATGAGAATATGAAATGTCTTCGGAGTTTCTGATGTTTCTTGCAACGAAAAGATTAATCTAATGACGAATTGCATCAGATGCCACCTCGATATGCAAAGCAGAAAGCAAGACGGACTTCATCGCATCCGTGAGCGACTATCGAGAGCGTCTCGATAGATGTAACAGCGCGGATATACTGTCACACTCACAGGCACACAAGAAAACAGACTCGCAGCGCTGATTATCCGCGCTGTTTGATTCAAGCATGAATTACAAACTAGCCCATGCCTTCACATTGTCTCAATGGAGGTAAATTTGCCGACGTGAGGGAAACTTCGCCAAAAATAAGGAAATTTTAGGCGTCCAATGAAAGGGGGAGAAACATGAAACGCCCGTCACGTCTGCGCTACAGGCGGCCACCCTCTGTCCGTCTATCGTCTCCTCAAGATCCTAGCGACTCTGCACGTAACAACGGCGGAAGCTGAGCGCTCGTTTTTTTTTCACTACGGCGGTTGAAAACATACAAGGGAGCGTCCACTTCGAATGAGCGACTGCTCGGTCTATTTTTTTTTTTAATGTTCACCGCGACATTGAGGTTCAAGCAGTGGACATCCTGGATATTCTTTGCCGTGAACGCAGGCGGCTGCATCTTAATATGAAGGCGCTTGGCCTAAATGAAATGATCAAGAGAGCCTGTAAATTGCTTTTTGAAATAACTAGTCAGAGTTATTTGTTTATTCGCTGTAATTGCTAGTCAAAAGCACGTAATTCTGATCAGTACACAAGGTTGCGTAAGCGCAGCGCAATTATATGCTTACAGTGCAATTGTTTTTACAATTCATTTTATATTTCTTGCATCACTGACGTTGTTTTATATTATCGCCATGTGTGAGATTTATTAGGTCAACTTTAGTTTGATTTAACTAGGTATTTCAATGAGAATAGTTTGTTCTTTTTTTGCCTTGAAATTGCCATCTTTCGCCCCACAATTGTTTCGAAATATCCGTTCTCCATATATTTGAGATCGAGTTCCGCATCCCATCAAATAAGCATGAATGAAGAAATATTGAAGATTTTAATTATTTCAGTATTTTCTACCCCTTAAACATTCCTCCCGAAAGCATAAAAGTTCGAAATAGTACCCGCTCCCCCTTTGCTCCGTGACCCGTGCAAGACCGACTGCGTAAGCAGGGTAGCAAGCGGGCCCAATGCGGGCACCGGGGGGGGGGGGGGGGGGGGGGGGGCGGAGGAGGGAGGAGGTGTCAACCCCCAGACCCCCGCCCCCCTCCCCCTGCCAACGCCTCTGGCGTAAGATCTCACAGAGCGTTCATGCACGTGCGACGTCTGCTAGGGTATTCTGCTGACTGCACACTTCCCCGCTCCTTATCTGCTAGTTGAGACCGCCAGGGCCGTGGGCAGTGAGCCAACACTACCTACAAGACGAAGCCTGCTGCGCCTTCACCCCCGCCCCCCCCCCCTTCCCCCCCCTAAACGTCATTGCCAGTGGAACCATGCAGCGCCACCGCGTTCGCGTCTTGCGGCGTCTGACAACAAGCGGGACGCTAGCAGGCGGCAACGCCAAGACGCGCGCGACTGCCGCTTTGCGTCGTACTGTCGTCGATCTTCAGCGCATTTGCCGCTTGGGGCTGGTCGAAAATCTACTCTCGATGACGTAATGAGAGGGCCTTGTCTTCTAGGAGCTATCGAGCCAGCGGAAGAAACTAACAGACGACGCTCGCACATGAACGTTCTTTGCGCCAGTGAGCGCATCCTCGCTCATGTCGTTGCATAGCTCCGGGAGACGGCGCTGTCGGACCCGCCGGTGGACAGCTCCCGTGATAATATGGAAAGAATTTGAGATGTGTGCGTATCATTTAAACACCTTGTCGCAACTATCTTAGGGGGGTCATGAAAGAATTTTCCAACTTTTTCCTGTTTAGCTTTCCTCCTCAACTCATAAATTGCGCATTGTACCCAACAGTTCAAGAAGACGGAACGGAGGGAGTCCCCTCTTGCTCGGACTCTCGTTTGTGTACCTGGACACAGCCATTCTCCCCCTAGAAGATTAGCCCGTCGCTCAAAACTCGGACAAAAGTTGCTTTCCTCACCCCGTTCACCCCGAAGCTGACAGTGCTGTGGAAGCTACATGCTCGTTGGGCCAGCCACACTTTTGCCACATGATGACGCTCTCTCGCGCACACCCACGCGCAGAGAATGGGGTTAGGTGATGAAAGGGAGGCGGCTGATTGGTCCGGCAACCGCGTAGCTTCCGCCGCAATGTCAGCTTAGGGGTGAAGAGAATAAGTAAGATCCGGTGTCGTGTGACGGGCGTTTGGACCCGGTGACGCGCTTTGGGGACCGCGGATGTATCACAGTGGAAGGGCAGAGAGCTTACGAAGGAAAGGAGGTAGGAAATAGTGCGCTGTGTTTTCAAATTTTCGTACCAAATGTCAGGCTTTTGACTTTCTACCTTTTTTTCGTTTGGCCCAATGAACGATGTGCTATTAGTAAGATCCCAATCTAAATTGATTTGTCCCAGCCTAAAATTTGTTTCATGGGCCTTTTAAATGACAATAAACGTGTGATCAATACGTTACACGGAATCTATTCCATTTATTGAACATACTACAACTTTTTGCGTTTTAATGCCTCGTTTGTTTGTATGGCGTTAACAACTGTAAAATCAGTTTTTAACCGCAAAAAATATGCTTTTTTTTGTTTTTTTATTACTTTCTAAACAAACGTTGACGCGCTCAATGCCAAACTATCTAAATACAGGAAATATGAGTAAAAAAACCCTGTATCATTTGTAGCCCGAGACAATAGATTTCTTGTTCCGAGAATTAAGCCCGAACCACGGTCATTGCAGCGCGCAGAAACACAATATATCTCATATGGACCCAGTGCACGCCTAGCGAGCGATACGTTAATGTGCAACAGTATTCGTTTCGTGAACTATTAACACCATATTCTTGACTGTGTAGAGAGTTAGGCAGTGGACCAGCGCGTAAGACTGGTGTTGCTTCTCTGTTTTCTCACACCACCATAGTTCGTTGTCCATTAGGTCCCAACACAACTAAAACCACGATTCGATGGTGTCATTCAAGCAGCACCAAAACTGTATCGTCGTGGCTGTGAAGTCTGATATTCCGCGGACAAGAGCGACTGCGCCCGCTCAAATCCTGTTCTACAGCGCGGAAGACGACATTGGCGGCGCGCAGAGGGCGACCGTCGGAACATTCTACGCCCATTTCCAACGCTTATCACCCAGGCAAACAAAAATGCCGAGTCGTCGGGTTCTGGCAATACAACCTAGAAAACAAGGCCTGCGCATGACGTCATCGTTAGTGAATCCCCGACCCGCCACACGCGGCAAACGCGATGAAGCTTAACCAAAGTTTCCGCAACGCGGCACACGCGTCCGTCGTAGCGTCGCCAAGTATTGGGGTGGGTCGGGGATTCACTAACGATGACGTCAGGCGCAGGCCTTTTCTCTCCTAGCTGGTTTTGGCTGCGGACGCGTGTCTGGTGTCTCAGAAGTGGTTACACAGCCCAGTATAGTAAGATGGCAGCGCGCAGAAGCTGGGTGCGAAAAGAGAGTCGTCTGCTGTTGCGTGGGAGTTGCGGTGACGTCAGTACGACGCCGGGCTCTGATTGGCTCTGATTGAAAGAGTGGTGGGTACACCTAAATGCTAGATACCTCAAGGTCTACCCGCTACTTTTTCTTTATTTCAATCAACCAAGAGGCGCTTGGAGTTTTGACATCGCCGCAACCCCTGTTGGGGAAGGTAGACGGCACTAACAGCGACGAAGCTATTTCGGCAGAGAAGCATCGTTCACTATAATATATTTTGGGACGTCAGTGCAAGTCACGACGCGCGTGGCAATATCAGACGACCGTAGCCAACGACGAAAAAAAAAATAGAAGAAGTGAAGCGGAAGTTGTCGGGTTTTTGGGGGAGAGTCTAGGACCGAACAAAGTACGAGTGCGTCAGGGAGGCGACGAGACCTCGCGACAAGAAAAAGGCGAGAAAGATGCTATCAACTTCGACGCGGGAAAAATGCGTCCCCGGAGGAACGGTTGGCATTCGTGTCATGTAAAAGGCGAAGCAAGTTTCTACTAAACTTGTTACATTTTTTTTTGTTTCTTGCCTGTTCTGGTTCGTGTTTCAAAGCATTGAGTCTGGGTGAAGTTTGCACGCTTGGAAGATGCAGCAGCTTGGAGCGGTGCGGCGCTCAACAAAGGCATCACTTTTTTTTTTATTACCTTTGAAGAAAGGAAGCACTTTACAAAGAGACTTGAAACCTTATCGTGGATAAGAAGTTCAGGACGCTTTGTGCCATGGTTTTCTAATAAGTCGGAAACAACTGGAGTAGTAGGTATGTCGTTTATAGCGGTACTCAACTGTCTAGGTGATTGATTTTGGGGGTAATCAAAGAGTGAAAACGAATATTTTTTTATTAGTACACTTCGCCGATACACACAGCACGAATCAGCCACGGCTCAAGAACAGCATATCAAAGGGCCGGTTTGGTCAGACAAAGAACAAAACTCGCGCTTCATAACCGAAGCCCCTACTGCCACAAATTTGTCCACCCGTGCGCCCTTGCGCCCACGAGTCCTTGCGTCCCTGTGTCTGCGCAACCTCATGTAAGGTAACTTCACGAAAGGTAACGTAAGGTAACGTGATATCACCTCTTAGCTAACACAGTTACGTCACGTGACCACGTCGCTTGACACCACGACTTAACTCCATAAGGCCAGGTCACGTTTAATGTTAAAATATAATTCATTCCATGCATTATATATTTCTTAAAATGAAAGTAACACCGAACTGTTCTTTTTTTCGCTTCAAATTAAAAAATAAATTATTGCGGCAGGTCTTAGTTGCTTCAATCATCTGTTGCTTGATCACTGTTTGGCACGAGCATGACAGGGTTTAAAGTAATCACTTGCGGAGAAGGTATTCCTTAACTCCGATATTCTCTCCAATGGAGGTGCCTAACGCATACTTGATTCAGTACACTTTCCAAACGTACTTTAAACTAAAAAATAAAAATAAGCATTTCTCAGTTTTTTGTACTACATATCGGATGTGGTACTCTATCAAACGCTCTATGCAGGGTACACATTAGGGATTTCGTAAATCCATACACAGCATTCCAATGCCTGCGCTAATTTCCGCATTTTCGACTCCTCCTCTCAATGTTTCTTACCGTCCTCAGTCTCATAAATCCCGGGAATAAAAAGGTTACACGAATGATGTTTTTTTTGTGTTTTTTTAGCATAAAAGAGATGCATCGACCGTCCAATCGTTAGAGATCAATAATAATACCCAATATCGTCTTCCTCGAGCGTAACAACACAAGATGAACTGCGCCCTATGCGGAAGTGTTCGTTAATCCTGGAGGTTGTGGTAAGCCAATATTTGCCGACGGCGCTTTCACTTAATGAATCTTCAATCGATGCTCAAGGCGCTTGTTAAACAGTCTAGAAAATGTATGGATTTTTGTTTACCTTTCTTTTTCCACTGTGACGAGAAGTTACGAGAATCATTGGAGATGAGTTAATTTTGTTCTGAGAACAGCCTCTTCCCTTCCTAAGAGTTTAGGTCGTACAAAACATGGTTACGTTTTTCTTTGGTTTTCTCGCTTTATTACAAAATACTGAAATAACAACCGCGATCCAACGTCCCACATTTTCATTGCGATTAGGTGAAGTTTGTCGTCACGACTATAATGCTCGTCCTGTATTACGACATCGTTTTATTTGTCATCATTTTATTTGATTTTTTAATGTAGTTCACAAGCCTCAACATCTGACTGACAATCATGAATACTTACATATAATATAAAAAATAAGCGCCGAATATAATAATTAAGTTTTGATTCATTGCCAACTATAAAACACAGTCGCCATCAAACCACAAAACAAAAATCAAGAACGAATTTTTTTTTCGGGGACAACTTTTTCTTTTTTTTTTTTTGGCCGAAGCAACTCAAATTCGTCTAGTTCCTGCAATTTCCTTTTTCTTACCATTACATTTTCTCACGTGGATGCAAGCAATCGTTACAGGTAATCGTTGAAATGAATTATTGCAACCATTGCCGGCCATCGCATGAGTGGCACCAGTGATTTTCGCGGTCGTCACAATATTCTTTCCACTGGTCAAATCGTTTTCTTCAAGGAGTTGTGACACGCCAAAAATAAAATATGAGATAAGTATACTGCTAGGACCCATTGTATGTTCCTATAATCCTGCTAAATTCGTTTTGAAAATGGCGCGATAGTTTCGTGAATAAATCAATTTATATGCGGGCCCCTCGGAGGGGCAGATCCGGGCGGAGCTGGAGGTTGGCTACGTAGCCAGCCTCCAGCGCGGTGTCTCCTTGCACGCACTCACAGACTTGGCTCTCCTGGCGTATCGAGCCTCAACTTCCTCGTTTACTTTCCACGTTTCGAGCATGCAGTCCGTGACGATTACGCCTATGGCATCGCTCGCCTTGTCGAAGTGTTCCGACATTGATCGCAGCAGCGATGAGAGTGACTGATATCAGGAGATGTTGAAGCTGTTCATATCGACTGCGACCCGCTGACGACCAGCTCCAGCGTCGACGAGTTACGGACGAAGTCTTCGTGGTCACCGTCGTCCGGGAATATCACGCAGGCGCATGCAAGGTGGAAGGTCAACGGTCCGGGGGCGAGAGCGAGAATAGCTTGTGGTTACCGAGTTGTGTGAGCGGTTTTGATCGTACCACAACGAGGAGAGCTTGGGCGGTCATGGGGGCGCCTAGAATGAGAGAGTTTTCATGGTCACGTGGTTTATGGACACCATGGTGTGACTAACTTGGGCAGTGTTGCCTGGTCGCCAGATGAAAATGATAAAAATTCGTAAATTGAATATTGCAATTACCTGAGCTCTAAAAATCACGTAACTCGGTGTATATTCTAACTAGCCTGTGAGCATTCCCTTTCAAAAATAATCTATCCGCTTAATTTTCGTGTCATAACCCCTTTAAGAGTGTCGATTGTGAGAACTTACACGGCCCGAATGAAACAACTGACAGCTCAAGAAACGTAGGGTGTGGACCACTTTGTTCATGCGTTTTGATTTGTGATGCGCTAATTTTACAATCCCATTGGCCGTGGAGCGATAATTAGATGCCGGAACTCGCCATGTGCTTCGTTTGTTATGATGTCAGTGACTCCAGCGGGGATCAGAGTTCGGTATAGTTGAGGTTCGTTTGGACAATAACAACACGGTCCTTATTAAAAGAAAACAAAAATGATGTCATTCTAACACATAAAACAGCCAAAAAAAAAAGATTAAGTTGTATTTTTTTTGTTTTGTTGTTGCTGTAAGTGCTCGCACGGGGATGCAATTGTTACTTCGAGGGGTCTTCGTACCGCCTTTCGATAGTGCCGCCGTTTCGTATTGCGAAACCTCTTGCGATCTCAATAACATGGGTCCGTGCGGATATTAAGCAACGGTACGCGAAGGAACAACGAACCAGCGTGCCGTGGCTCTTACTCCTAGAGATCGGGGTCGTGGGCGAGCCTTGCAGGGCCTTCGGGCTACGTTCGGGTCGTTCGTAGCTTCCACTAGCCTTTTCCCCCCTACGTGGGCAGTGAGATGAAAATAGTGTCACGAACAGTTGGAGGCTGATCAATATGTGTGGCGAAAGAAAGGTATGGTTCGGAAAGCTAGTTTACTTTGAGTTATTTCTTCTGTGTGGTGCAAGACATGATTGCGGCGATGAACCCACATATTAGAAGTGCAATACGCGATACTATACAAATATCGGTAATAAATTGACCCAACTGGCATCGCTGCAATTGGTTTCTACCACTCTTACCAACTTGTTGATTTGGTTTCATATTAAACAATAAACAGCACGAAGGGCAGACAAAAACACCAAGAAGGTTTTGCTTCCCGTAATTTTTATACTATAAAAAAACATAAAAAAAACTCAGGTGAGTCCTAATTTTTTTGACGTATTACTTTCGCATTTTATAGGTATTTGTGACATTTTATAAAACATAAAACCTTCGCAGGTTTAGAGTGACAGCAAACCTTTCGCTAAAATAGAATTACATTAGTCAACAATTATCTAAGTACATTATATTAGAAAGGATAACAGCACGTAAATACAACCATACGCAAGCCAGTTTAGGAGTACCGCAGTGAATAGTTTCCGGTTTCTGTAAACACGGGCGGATACCATGTCTCATCGTAAACCATTGGGAGAAGAGCGTGAGCAGTGTGACTCCGCTTAGAAAAGCCCTAGTCGCTACAAAAATTCAACGACCGTGAATCGGCTGCTCACTCGCAATTAAAAAACGAATAAAGACTACTTCGTTTCGCTCTAAGGAATAGCCAATAGCTTTTCCAAATAAATATGGCGAGAATCGAGGAAAAAGTACAACCTGACTGAAAAAGAAACTGCCTTTTTCAGTCAGGCAAAGGAACTGAAAAAGGAACTGTTTTTCGGAACTGCCACAGGTACAGAGCAGTTCCGGAAAATACATGCACATGTAGTTATATAATGCAAATACTTGACAAACAATAAAGCAATATAAAAAAAACGTTTACGGAATAATCAACAAAAGTATAAAATGTTTATTTTGATATAAAAAAAAATATTCCGTCGTCTCACTCGTGCTACAAGATTCAATATCAACATTATAGCGCACAAGCGTGTGTAATAATGTCGGCAAGGTCCTTTTAAACATGCGAAGGCTATAATCTGCGCGTGAGGCCACTACTATTCAAAGATCCGAGTAACGAGAAGAGTATGTTCGTAGGTTTGTTTCCCAAGTGATGCCAAAAATAATCAAAAGTTATTCGTCTCATGCCATTCCTGATTATACGTTTTCCAAGTCGAAATTCATAAGTGTTTAATATTAATAAAACCACCAGCTCTCAAAAGTTGGGTTAGTACGATGATTACGGCTGCCGCCCAAATTATTTCACTATTTCTTAGTACAAGAGCAGTATGGATTAGTTTTGGTTGTCGTACTCCAGCCACAATTTACGGTAGTTCAGATGGATGCCAATAACGATGTATATAAAAGGCACCAAACTCCAGTTGGAGGCACCCGACGATGTCTTTGTGAACGTTACCACTGATAGCGCACGAGTTTAAATTAAAGTGTCCCACATGTTCAGTCCTCGTCGAATCATTCGTGAAATCGCCCCAAAAGTTTTAAACGCACTATTTCAATAGTCGAGGAGTCTAAAGAAATATCACTTGGAAGGTCAAGATCCCTATTTTTAAATCTAAAAAAAAGGTGGTCTTGTCTTTTGTTTTGTTTTAATATGAGATTACTGGCACTCCCTAATATTTCGAGAAGTTTTATAGTGTCATTAGGGAGCTTTAGAAAACTATTTTTGCACATCCGATTCGATATACGCTGGGCACTCGTGTACGAACTGGGCATGTACGAGTCTTCTGTGGCAGCGCATGCGCAGTTCGTACCGGAAAGTCCATCGTATACCGTATCGGACGTGCAAAAACGGTTTCCTAAAACTTCCTAGTCAAATTGATACTTTAGACTCATGTTGTTGTAAATAATAACTGTCTCCAAACTCCGGTCTAAAAACATGTATTTCGTGTAAGGCTCATTAAATTTTGAGGCGCTGGATAAAACCAGCCTTCTGCGTTAGATCCTTATCTCGAACTCTTTTTTTTTTCGCGTTGCACCGATTGAAAAGCATGCGGGAAGCGTCTCAGCACGCACCTCGTATCGCTGCGCCGCAGCGTTCTTTCGCAGCGTAAAGGCCGTCTGTTTTCATGGCCATCACCATGGCAACGAACGCCGATTTTCCGAACGCCGCCTGCTAGCTACAGTTTAGTAGTTTTGCAAGGTATATGTTGAGTTTTGTAAGGAGCAGTCACAGAGTGTCGCTGCGAAGCGTCATGACCTTACTAAACCGTGAACGCAGGCGGGAGGTGTGTTAACACGCTCCCCAGTGATACCCGCGCCGTCCGAAAAGCTCGTTCGGCGTTCGTTGCCATCGTGACGGCGATGAAAGCAGACGGCCTTTTTGCTGCGGAAGAACACTGTAGCGTGGCGACACGAGGGGCGTACTGAAGCGCTTCCCGCATGCTTCTCAATGGGCGGAACGCGAACAAAAAGAGTTCGAAATAAGGACTTAACGCAGAAGGCTGGTTTTCTCCAGCGCCTCGTAATTTGACGAGCCTCACACGAAAAGCGTGTTTTTTGGCCATCCCGCGCCATTTTTTTTTTCTTGCGTAAGATGGGTCTAAAGTATCAAACTGCCCCTCCCTATGAGCTACATGCTACGATCTTACGGAGCCGATCAGGCAGTGCCAAAAGCGCATCGTCATGGCAGTCTTCGTCTTTGTACATTTGCTACCCCAGGCGAAACCAATTATGCGCGTGAAGGGTCCATGAGCCTGCGCTTTTTTTTAAGCATGAAATACTTTTAAACGCTATACCCCCAATCCCAAAATTCTGTGCCTCCGTCCGTGCATTTCCCGACATATTTAGCGTGGAAATTAATATCACGAGACCTATTCACGAATCCAGTCTCTAAGCTATATTTATAGTGGAAAAATTGATGTCATGTGACCTGATGTCACGGGACATACAGACCAATTCAGTTTCCCGGCGAGTTTAGCGGAAAAATTGACGTGACGTTGACTTATAAACATTTGGAAAATTGACGGCACGTGACCTATACGTTAACTTAGTTTCCCTGCTACAGTTAGAGGGAAAATTAACGTCTTGTGGCCGAAACTTCAATTCAGTTTTACGCGCTAAATTTAGCACAATTGACTTCACGTGACCTAAAACAACAATTCCAGTTTCTCCTCTATTTGATTTGAAAACATATCATGACCTTGAATCCTTTAGTCATCAACGACGTATCGACTATAAATGAATGCGACGTCATTTCGATAGTGAGTTTTCGTAGGTTGCCCCTCCCTCGCCGCTAAGCCCTTTGCAACGAACGAAGCGCTAGTGCGCCTGTGCGCCCGATGGCCTTGACTATAGAGCTCCGGGATTGTACGACTTGCGAGAGTGTTACGGGATGAGAAAACGACCTACGAAACCTCCCTAATATAAGGTCACCGTATGACGCACCACCGGCGCAGTGTCCATCGTCGCCATCGTCATATCGTCGAATAATCAAATGAGGTTGACCCAGCGGTCGTCCTAGACGTCATCTTTG